>CM050163.1:306770404-306977904 GCA_027410445.1 Discoglossus pictus | reverse complement strand
TATATATATATATATGTATATATATATATGTATATATATATTATACATACACACCTGCTGCATTACAATTATTCCAGTGTATTTTGGTAAAAGCAGCCAAACACCTTGGAACATGGTTAAGGCAGAGTACAGATATTAAATACTACCACGTTCTGAAATACCCTTTTTGCTCTTAGCAATAATTCATTTCTTTTATACCGTTTCAAATGACATAGGTAGGATCCATCTTAATTAACTACACATTCTGGTGAAGTAAAGCAATTATCTGAGGCGCAAAGTAATATAGTTGCACACTATTGGTATTAGATTCTTTCAACATGTGATGTGTCCTTACAATAATTTACTGTTCATATGTATGTTGTAGCGAGTTAACAGTGTGCTAAATACTGATTTAATCTTTGATCAAGGTTCTGTAGCCAGAGAAAGTCAATGTTATTAAAGAGGCTCCAAAAATGACTCTGCAAATAGTTAAAATAGGAATACAGTGAATTAAAATGGATGTCGTACTGTTCATTACAAGCCTTGTAAATCATAACAATGAGCAATGAGCATAATAAATACAACTGGACTATACTAAACACATTTTTAGAAACATTAATAAAAGTAATAGGAACAATTCATCAATGTCATTGTTCCTCCATACGATTATTTAAGATAAATATATGCAGATTTTTTTATCTGAGTGATTGTTGATGTTAACAAATATGGCAGCCCCATCTCATTTGTCATAAACACATAATATATCTCCAGCAAGATGGTTGTTTATAACAATTTAGAAAATGTATGTAAAATAATTTACATATTCAGATTTTATGTAAATTACCAACTTTGTATTTTTGCAGATGGTAAATTTATTTTAGTGTATCCAGATACTATTGTACCAGAGGAATTCATTGTACTTATATGAACACTAACCTTCAAGGAGTGTTATGCTCATACATAGATTTTCATAGGCCGTCTTGGCATCAAATATTCTTGGTTTATTGACAAAGAAGGTATTCAAAATAGAAGTTTGAAGGGTGATCTGTAGACAGGTGAAGCAATTTAAGTGCTGAGTGCTATACATTTGTAAAGATGTTGTACAAACCCGTATTCTATGATATAACCTATCCATCTTGGGTGACTGTACATGGTTTAGCTAACGGCTTCATTGAAGTACACAAGACCCTTCACCACGACAAGGTAGCAATCAGAAGGGGATATATATATATATATATATATGTATATATATATATATATTATTTCTTTATATTTATTTAAATGTATTATATGTGTCAAATGTAGTTGAGATATATATATATATATATATATATATATATACATACATATATATATATATTTATATATATATATATATATATATATATATACATATCTATATATATATATAGTACAAACAATGAATAGTAGATTTGTGATTCCATTTGAATGTCTAAAGAAAAAGTTAATAAACTTATTTCCTGCCACAGTAGCTCAGAAATACATTTGTTACACAGCACTTTTAGAGACAGAAGGTGGGGACATGCACATGGGGCCACAATGTATACTCACTCTGTTAATCCAAAACCACTATATACCATACATGGCTCCTTTTAAGCATATGCTCGCTGTATTTCACAACTTTAAGCAAAGCACCGGAAGGATTATGCGCAAACCGGGAGACCTGCCCACTGACGCAACTTTTTTGCAGTTATTGCTGCTTATCAGTGTGGGGTTAGTGCCTGGTTTATGTGATAGATTTTTGTAGAGAGTACTTCACTACAGCAATCATTTATTGTGGGCTGAAGAGTGATAGAAGCCCTCCACCGTACAGAGTACAGTAGTACAAACAATGAACAGTTTATTGTTGATTCCATTTGAATGTCTAATAGGTTAATAAACTTATTTTCTGCTACTCTTCTGTATTCTCTACAAAAATCTACCACACAAACCAGGAACCAGTCCCACACTGATAAGCATTGTATTAGAGCATGTGTTCCTAGTCTACTTGGTTTCCTGATATGAATTAACCCCGTGAGTACTGGGCTGTGTGTTACGCTGGATGTTGTAATATGAAACAGACATAATAATACAATATCATATGTCCGTATTACACATATTGTATTTATTGGTCTCTTACATGTTAAATAACAATCAACATTCATCCTTTTATATTGTTTTTTGGTGCCATTTGCGAGTGGTCTTTAGTACACATAATATTTTTGATGGTACAGCAGTGCACTATTTTGCGAGTGATCCGTAAAGTCTTATTAAAATAGGGATTTAGTGTTAAAGTCTAACGGAGTAACTCATAATATTTTGGCAGTGCAAAACTCAGTGGAAAAGGTTTCCACTCTTAGCAGTTCTCTTGCAGTGTTTCAAGGATGAGTTAATTGAATAGCTAGGTAGTTTTACTATACTCTTAAACATAGTTTAATCTGTGATATAGGGGATTAGCAGAGAAGGGAGATTTTTTTAAATTTATGCTTAAAATTCCTAACTTTCAAACTCAGTTATCTAACACTTCCATTCCAAATATATATATATATATATATATATATATATATATATATATATATATATATAAAATAATTCATAAATGTACTTGGATTCATATTTCCATAAACTTGGATTAATATTTCCATAAAATTCACTGAATTTGCCAGTTATATTTATTCGCGTATGTTCTAATCGTTGATTATTGGTAATATAATTTTATGTATCCATAAAATAAACTGCTATCATGGGGTTGAAACATGAAATGCTGAATTTCAGCACCAAGGCTTGTTAAAAGCTAGATTCATCAGAGAACTTGGGTTTTCATGATATGGTGCTCGTAACAAGCCCATAACACATCTTGACACACCCATTACACACCCCTCTTGGTCTTTTGTATATCTTAATTTTAAACCTTAATGAAATTGTCCCATAAAGTGTTAACCAATGCTGGTAGAATTCAGCTAGCTAATTGTTGTTATATTCCATCTTAATTGATTAAAGGTGTATCGAAATTTCCTGGATTATGAATGCATCTAAAAGAGAAGTGTATAAAAATATTTTTTGCATAAAAAAATACCAAAAAGATACATTAATACATTCACCCTGATGATGGCTAAATCTCTTGAGTTTGCAAGCAGCAGCTTTTGTGAGTTAACACCCCTGAAAATCCCTGCAAAAATTAGCATAAAATTCATAATCCTTTTTTGTCCAATCATATAATACATTTTAATACATTGTAACAATCAGTGATGGCCGTTTGTGCAGGAAGGCATCATATGATGTGTAGTCCCCTTGCAGAAGGAAGTAGGAGGAGTCAGGCACTAATCTGTAGATCTCTGCATTGAGCTGCTGTTGGCTTGAAGGTTAGTAAAGGGTTATAATCCATACTTGAATGCAGTGTTTCTATTGGTAGATACACTGTGCCTATGTAAGCAGCTCTGGGGATATGGAAAACAAGTTTTATTTTTACATAAAATAAGTGTGTTTGTGTATAGGATGAGTCACTGTAATGTATGTGTCTAAAATAAGCAGCATGTGTTAGATTAGAAAAAGGTAAGAACAGGGAAACTTAGACCTTGAAATGTAAAGGGTCACTAGAAGTTTATTTTTTTGCAAATCAGTATATATAGGCAGCATGTATCTCACATACATAATTTTTTAACTTATAAAAGAGTGATTAAAAAATACAACTAAGAACCAATAGGCTGCTCATCAGTCTGCCCTTTCTATCTGTCTATTTATATTCATTCTTGAATTGCTTTACCGGACAACACTTACAGGTGGCACGCCCACGTGCCGCAGAATAGAGCACCGTCATCAGGGTGCCGAGAACTGCACTCTCATGACGCTCTGCGCTCCAGGCTTCTCATGCGTTCATCAGCTAACAGTGTGCCATATGTGCACAGAATCACCCCATACTGCCCATCACCATGTCCCAGCTCATTGACCCATGGAAGTTCCATCTTCTTATCCATACTTGTGCCTGGTCGGCTGACCATCCCAACTAATGCTGCCTGTCCTCTCTGCAGCTGCTACAGGAGGTCGGCTAGGAGGATCAGTTGGATCTTGGTCTGAGAGGTGCCTACCTTCTTCATGCTCTGGAACTTCCATGGGTTAATGAGCTGGGACATGGGGATGGACAGCATGAGGTGGTTCTGTGCACATATGGCACACTGTCAGCTGATGGGGCGCTCGCGCATGAGAAGCCTGCAGGCTGGATCGCAGAGCATCATCAGAGCGCAGTTCTCGGCGCCCTGATGACTGCACTCTATTTTGCTGCATGTGAAGGTCGGGGTGCCACACTTACATATACAGATCTCTCACCATTTAAGGCAGTATTCAGACAATGAGTGCAATGAATGTGGACAATTTTTCAAATGTTGGCAACAGTCAGTATAGTTTAAAAGCTACACTTAACAAATAGGTTTCCACTTGCCTGTAATGAAATACCAGGTTGTGAAAGACTAAGGCCACCATTCAATTGAGGTTTCGGGAGATCCGGGAGCCCGTAAGTGAGGTTGCAAGCTAATTTGCTATTCAATTGGCGTCTTTTTGCGGGCTCCCATCAGCTTCCGAGTTACGGGCTTGAAAAAATGGCGATGATTAAACTCGTACCTTACAGCCTCCAGAAGCCATTGATCTCTCACTTTCGCAAGGCTAAAATCTCAAATCGATATTCAATTGCTCAATTTCCCCAAGCCCTCAAATGTTTTCACACTCGTAAACGGCAAATGAAGGAGAAAATCCAACAAGTGCTAGATAGGGCCCGCATCTATTCGTAGCACTGTAAATGCAAATAAAACATCAATACTGCACTGTAAATAACGTGGAAAGTGATGATAGACATTAGAATTCATTGCACAACAGTCTCAAGCCCGCAAATCAGCAAGATTATTTTTTATGTTTAATTTCGGGGTTATATCGATCTCATGTATCAATGAGTTAATACATATCAGCCCACCCATATGGACTAGAAGAGTATTGGCATTCATTTTCATAATTCTTTATTTTGCGGGTTTGCGAGTCCCATCACATAGAGGACCCCAGAACCTAATTGATTGACATATAACCTCCATTTCTTACTGCCGTAATAATGACAGTCTCATTTTCTATTGGCTGATTCAAAATGGGCGTTCAGCTGTCTGCGATGGAGTTGCGGGCTTCGAATTGAATATTGACCACAAAAAAAAAACACTTCACTTTTAAGTCTAGCTTAGTAAAGCTTTAGAAATGGAAAGTATTAACATAGTGGGAATCCCCTTTCCGAGCAGGTCCTAATAAAAGCAAAGGGCTTGCCGTTCACATGGCTATGTGTGTGGTTTTCATAAAAGGTTTATGAGGAAGTGAGAGTGTGTAAAAATATTTTTTAATGTTTTAAATGTTTTGATTTTCATAAATTTTGTTATTTGTTTTCCACCCAGCTGTCAAAAATGCTACAGAATTCATATATCACATCTGGGGCTAATAATGTTGTCAACAAAAAATGTAGGAAGAAAAATCTAAAAACTAAAAAAACACCCACAAGTATGCAAAAATGCCCCCCCCCCCTCCACACACACATATACTGTAACAGGGACTCATAGATTTGTACTTGAATCTTAATAGTATCACTGTAACGTCCAAACAAGAGAAGCTAGTTGTTTCAATTACACGTTGATCATTAATACAAATATCATTAAATCATTAAAAACTGTTTTTAACATTAAATATATACTTTCAAAGATTAGTATTGGACTCCAATTGTCCTGGGGATCTCCACCCTCATAAGATCACCAAGGATGGGCCTAGAAGTCAATTCTAAAATACTTTTAAAACAATCTCATTAGAAAAAGGATACATTTAAAGCTACATTAAATTCAAGTCCGTAAATGCAACGTGAGACCTGCAACGGCTGCAGCCTTGAAATTTGGCCAAGTTCTAGAGCTATTAAATTAGAACATGCTGCAAGTTATGGCCTTTAGATGAAAACTCGTAAACCATTTGTTGAACGTTGGATGGGAGCGATCAATTAGTCAAACCCGTAGTTATGGGTTTAGATGGTGCCAATGGCAAATGAGAATTATGAGTTACAATTGGACCCACATTCCAGAAATAATGCAATATTGATAACGCCGTAAATGTGATATTCTAGTCCATGCGAGTTCCATTATATGCATTAACACATTGATTGCAGGGATCAATATAACACGGAAATTACACATGAAATAAAGTATTTTATTGCTGATTTGCGAACTTGAGAATGTTGTGCAATTAATTTTAATACCAAACATCCCTTTCCTTTTCATATAACTACAGTAGTGTGTGTATATTTGCATTTAAAGTGCTACGGATAGGACTTTAACCCACTAGCGGGTCCTCTCTGGTACCCGTTGGCTTCTTGGCTCCATTTGCATGTTACGGGGTTGAACACCAGTGAATTCATTGCAATTTAATAGCTAAATTCGAATTTGTAGCAGTTACGGGCTTGACAGAACAAAGGATTAGCGGCCGCGAAGTTCCACGTCCCGTAGCCTTTTTTCTCACAGATTGGCAGAGGGTTGCTTTACGGGGCCAATTTAATAGCCGCAAGTCTTTACGGGCTACGTTTTACACGTTAGGGGAATTTAATAGGGCTGTTAGTATAGTTAACCATTCATAAACAGACTTCCATGCAGAAAACACTTTAAAACTTCCAATTAATAGCACTGTATTAATACAATCTTGTGCCTGACAGTTTAGCAGATTCTGTCAGAGATGCCTCCCCCATTTTACCTTATAGTGGATGGAGACAAGCAGCAGTTGAATCTGAAATGTGAAAGTAAATTTAGTATTAAATATCGCTTTTCCAAATAACGAAATATGAATTTTATGAATATCTAATTAAATAATCTAGCACCATGGAACCCTACAGTGGTCATTTAACCAAACAACCTTTCAACCCTTCCTCTTTTAGAGGAACATTTGCTAATTTAAAGTCAAAATCATACTCAATTCTAGTTCTAGTTATGTACTTATATTACATTTTTTTTAGGGGATACATAATAATATAATCATCTGCTCCCTTATAAAATCACTTTAATGGCAATAGTCTGTTCTACCTGCAGTATAATTACAAAATAAAGTGCAGCAGGTTCATCTACAATTAGTGCCAAATATTGTGCCTGAATAGGCCGACAGAATTTTTACAACACGTATCTTAGCTAGAACATAATTTCGGTAAAGCTTCAGAACAAATAAGACAAATGAAAATAAAAGGTATTGTATAAAATGAAACAAGGCTGTACAGTGCAAGGTACATGTAAGAAGCGAGTTTCCAGTCTTGTAGGGTGCTTTGGGATAAAGCTCTTTCTGCAAAGATTCTAAGCTCAAAACAGGGCCCTTCAACTTTTGAATTTGTTAAGCTTGTATTTCCCCTGTTCTTATCCCCTGTACAACGCTGCGGAATATGTTGGCTCAATACAAATAAAAGATAATAATAAATAATTATAATAATAATTCAGATACATAACAAACAATCATCAACGATGTGAACCTTCACTTTGGATTAAATCAGTAAGCACCAAGTTAGTTAATTAGATATTGCAACACTGCACAATGTTAAAGTTCAGGCCTTTTTGCAGTTGCAGAGAGGTTCACAAGACAGTAATACCACTTCTAATTTGCATAGAAACAATAATGTATAATTGCACACTAATTATAATTATGACACTGTAAATTGATTGGTCCCTGTCTCCTCAAACACAGGACAGTGATAAGCATAACCCAAAGTAAACAAAATAAGCAAGTTCCCTAACTTTTATTTTCATATTCAAACATATCTAAGTGTATTCTTTCATATCTAAACAATGAATGCAATATAATATGTTTACCACCTTACATAGTTATATTGACATCAGTATTGTTTTGCAGGGATTCAGGAATCGCCTATACCAAATGGACATTCACTCCCTGGAAGAGATTTCCTTCGGAAACAGATGCGAGGAGACCTCTTCACACAGCAACAGCTGGAAGTGTTGGATCGAGTTTTTGAAAGGCAACATTACACTGATATCTTTACAAGTGAACCTATCAAACCCGAACAGGTATTTTACTTATTTATACTGCATCTAGATCTATGGCTTGAAACTAAACTATATATTTTATAATGTAGTCAATTGGAGCTTCCTGAACACTTGGGCAAGTGGATATCAATAATGTATACATATTACTTCAATATGTTTTTGTCTATTGATTAAAGAGTACTGCATATATATATTTGAATGTTCTTATGGTCTTGCAACCATAATCATAATACTAATATGCTTGGGTATATATAGTTTTATTTCTACTGTTATTAACTCCCTGTAGTTTTAGATGGCAGTATAATGATACATCAAATAAATGCAAGGAGTGGGGCAAATAAATTATTTTTTTAGAGGGAATTATTATTATTATTATTTATTTGTAATGCACCAACATGCTCTGTAGCACTATACAGGGTAAGTATAAGTCAAAAATAATTTTAAAACACTGCAAAAGAATGGATGGTCTGCTATTGAATATGTGGTTTCATACATTTTTTGCTTTATATATTTTTGATTATAGTCTTATTCTGATTAAGACAATGGACTGGCAGTCTGTCACCTTAGGCACTATCCCCTAATTTCCTATATGTAGTTGGTACTGCCAACCACTCTGTCTATAGAGACATCTGATTGGATTTCTATGCACATTAGGAAATTAGTGGCAGTGCTTGAAGCTGACAGACTAGAAGTCTGTTGGCTTAATTAAAGTAACTTATTTACAAAATGTACTCTCAACAAGATTACAAATGATACAAGAGAAAACTATTTAAATCAAACAAAGAATATGAAAGCACAGAACATATTTAAGTATGTTAAAATTATACTTCATAAAACACATAAGACAAAGATGATGATTGCAAGAAGTAGATTTATGGTAGTATAACTGCAGGCTGTACTTTCATCTGGAAATTGTGCTGCTCAATCTCTCTGTGTGATACCTGGAGTAATCTCATGCACCTATGAATAAATGGTATCATAAGTAAATTATAGTTGCATTTCTAGAACTACAGTATTCTTTATTTCAACAACTGTCAATAACAAAGTATGACTTTTTTAAAAGTATTTAGAAGGTCAAATGTGATACATTGTGAGGTTCATTTGCACAGCACTACCAGATTACATACTTGAAAAAACATGTATACTGTATGTATTTATTCTTCTGACCAGATAGTGTGATGTACATTTGCAAAAAAAGTATCCTTTGGTTTATAAAACTTTCAGGAAGTTTCAAGAATTTTCTTCTGACAATCTAATCAAGAGCAATATTAAATAATCTAATCAAACAATATAAATCTATTAGTAATACACACCTAGCCGTACCATATTATCATGTCAATATTATAATCTTTAATTTTTTAAATTTTATGACAAATATTTTCCTTTTTAATTTTTTTGTTAATGATGTCAGTATTTAGCACTTTATTTCTTATATATTTAACTACTATTTGTCTAATTTATGTTTAGTTCACGGCAGATGTATTTCTGGTGAAATAATGTAGCATATTAATAAGGAATTTACATTTTTCTTTAAATGAGCAAACATAACATAGGTTGTAAAATTTGAATAGTACATGCAATCTAGACCAGTATCCACTGTATTTTTGGAATTTGGACTATGTTGTAAAGAAGGTCCGGACTAAGTTATTATCAGGAATCTAACTTGTTATTAACCTTTGTGCTAAAAGTGGAGTTAAATGTCCTTCCTTCCTATGTTTTCTGTGGGACCTATTTATCAAACTTGGTTATGGTTTAGTCCTGTTTGATAGTAAATGTGCTTATCCCCACTTAACCCTGCTTAACCCCTTTGTATATCCTGTTTATATCTGTAAGTAGTTCAGACACTGATATTACTTAAGTTGGTTGTGATGATATGGGCCAGTTTGTTTATACAAGAGTAGAAGTGCATGTGGACATGTTTCATACACATACATCGTTTGCTTTGACTTCTGCCAGGTATATTTTTTCTCTACAGTCCTAATATTCAAGATACTGTTGATTGTAACTTCCACTGCCACACTGTTATAAGAAGGGATCTAATTCCTTGAAGGTGCTTCTTGAGGTGCTTATATTCATTTAGGGCTTGAAACATGCCTTAACACTATGAATCTAAAACTCAGCAAGAATGCAGTATAACTTTTATTATTTTCATCACGCTTTAAGGTTCCTCCATGTGAGGCTCACAATATTTAATTATACTAGATGTTTGCAATACCAACCACCCTTTTCGCTTTTCCATAGTTATAGTCTTTACTTTTTTCCTTCAAATACCATTATTGACAATATTATTATGTATTTATTTATCTTTTGTGACATGAAACAGCTAAAAGGAATATATAAAATTGAAAAAATAACAAAACAACCCAACAAAAATATCTGCAACAAATACATTATTATACATTATATTGTCCTGTAGTCTCAATTTACTACTAATGGACACCTCTTAGGTTTGGGTACAAGCATACAATATTTGGAGGAAGATTTAATAAGCACTTTCTCACCTGAGATGAGATGAGAAGGGCTTAGATAAATTGATATGTTTTTTTCCACCCTATAGTAAATAGTACATTGTAAATCAGGAGATAATGTGAGATGCCCAGGGATGGAGTCATTAGTTCTATTGGTAGCACATGCACTAAAGAACACCACCTTCTTATGGAAGCAACTGAATCTATATTTGCAATCAATTATCCCTCCCACTCGTAAGAGCAAGCAAGCAACCATAAAACAATAGTAATGACTCCCACTACTTCAAAATTACATTTAAAAGTTATTATATTTATTTGCAATGCATCAACATTTTCTATAGTGCTATACAGGTGATACATACAAAGCAAAATACAAATGATTTGCTCCTGTCAGGGTCTTGTATTTGCGCTTAGAACCTTGCATTCATAGTACTTTTTTCTAATGCACCTTACAAGACTGAATACTTGCAAATTTACAATGTAATACATTAAGGCTGTTTTTAATTGGCTGAAACATGCTAACCACTATCAAGAACAAATTGTAAATATGGTTTATTTAGTTACACTATATGCAGTTGTACAACCAAGCCACCAGCATAGTGGAACCATATTAGTTATTCAATGTTTCCTTTCCAGGCTAAGAACTTGGAGAAATGTAAGTTTTTCTTGCCAGCACATTCATGCATCTGTCAGGCTGTTACTTTCTGCTTTATCAAGCTGCATGAGTCTGCCCTTGCTCGCCTCTGTCTGAATCTGTTTTTTGCGTGAGGTGGGAGTAGGAAGCAGGTCAGGTTCTAAACTGCTCTTGTCACTACGATTGTATGATTCATTTGAAAGCTTTCTTTTTTTTCTATTTTGGCTTATTTTAATGAAGTCGTTTTTAGGATTTCAACAGAATTAAAATTATAGAGTAATAAACATATGAAGGGTAAAGTACCTTGATACTTTAACATGAATGTATTTGCAATTTGTTGCAATTACAACTTCTAGTTGAGTGTATACCTTATAACATACCTCCCAACATTTCAAGTGGTCAAAAGGATCACACATCATTACGGTTGCTACCTAAAAGTGTTTTTTTGGTTACATTTTTTTGTAATTTGAATTTCAAGGACATCTACACTTTCTACTTAACAAGAAGCCAACAATAGGTGTTTGTTTTATAAAGTTTATTAAAGAAACAGATATACATATATGCAACACAATTTTAATTAGATATTTTGCTTCTAAACCGTACATTTATACAATATATATATTATGCCACAACATTAGTTACAGCTAAAATAAGTTATCAACATGTTAAAAAAAGTATATAAAGCTTACACATCCTATTTATTTACACCAATATACACACTTGTCAGTTAATCAACACAAGTCAAAAAAAGTCACAGATAAATCACTCATATTATAGTGAAAAAGTGCAATTCCAAGTGGTTGAGTAAACTTATTCAACTTTAAAGGCCACTGTACTTCAAAAATAAAGGCACTTGCTTGTGACGTATGGAAAAAAATACCAACATTAGCAGCTGTGTAAGACTTGGACATAACATTTTTTTTAAAGAAAATATGACATTTTATTAACACTGTTTACAATGGAGGAATCCATTTTGCAAAAGTTTTCTTTTGATCAATCAATGCCGGTAGGGGCCAGAAAGTTATCTTAGATAATTGGATCTGGCTGAAATAGACACCATACACCTTCCACTTAATGACCCAGTAGCAGTCTGCTTGCATCAAAAAATAAAATTGCTCAGCAGAAATATGAACCCCCTCTCACACACACACAAGTTCTACCAGTGTCATCATAGAAGCCTCCAGGGGCAGCAGTGGCATAAAAACACATTTCTAGTTAAAAAAGACTCAATGATGCTTCCTGCTTAATTAGGCTGTTAGTCCGTGTGATGATTCAGGAGTAGGGGCTATTACTGCCCATGGCCACCTGCTATAGACTGCAAGGACCATTGGGTTCTTGGAAATCTCAGCACCAGCACCCTGATATCAGTCCTCTGTATCAGTCAAGGTCTCTCCATCAGGAATCAGCACTTCCAGGAGTCTCAGTAACCTTCATGTAGTAGTGACCAGGACACGTAACGTACAAGTTGGAGATATGTTCAGTATCGCAGCCACCAGGAGCAAAGAAGAGAACATGCCATTTCTATATGTCTCAGCAGTGAACTGATTTATTTTTGGAAAGTCAACACTATTTGTAGGGGTTAGAGGGGGGTGTATACAACACAACAATGGCAGAGAGTGGCAGACAAACACAGGAGATTGACTCCACATGGAGTCTAATAGTCTGGCATCCTGTCTGGCACCTGGCCAACCTCCAAATACACATAATGCTGTCTGCATGTCTAGTGGTCCAGACCTCAAATAGAGTATATTAACTTTATCTGACAAACAATTGGACACAACAGATTCAAATAGTCTGTTTTTTATGGTGACTCAATGGGCTAAGATCCGAGAACGAGAAAAGGGGTCCGTGACAGTTAGATTCAAAGCTTTAAAGCATTTTTTTTTATTGTATAGTGGTTAAAGTTGTACAGTGTGTAAAGTTCCTCGGACTGCTTATGGTGCATATACAATATGCAGTGTAAGTCCCTTTTGTACTTTTGTTCATCCATTTCATGTGTAACAATAGCCAACCAGAGGGACAAAAAGGGGCAAGTTATTTTAAACATGAATTTGCAAATAGCATGATGATTTTTAGATTATAGGCAGTAATTCCATACACAATATTAAAGCAATGGGTATGTCCTAAAGATTAAATGGGAACTAGTAATACGTTGAAATTAGACTGGAAACGTTATTGGCATGCAGTGATTAGATGTTAATACACAGTTCATTTTTCAGAGCTTTAGATCACACACATCAATTTTTGACCCTGTGTCCTAAAAGGTCTTCAAAGTCTTGTTCCAAAATCCGTCATAGCTCAGATCTGACCAGAGAGCATATCCACCAGCTTACTCACAATCGATCAGTTTTTTTTCTTTCTGACAATATTTGTGTCATATGTCCTTCCAGTGCATCTCAGACATGTTGCAGACAGCATGCACAATATCGTCTTGATTTATCTAGGTCCCCACATTCACATCCCTCAAACCAAATTCTTGTATGGTGATAGCAAATATGTAGAATAAAGTTCACATTAGACACCTTGACACCATTCTTCCTTACCTCTGCTGTCTGAGTAAATATATAGTTTATCTCTTCTTTTAATATCACTAAATTATCTATTAAATATTATCCATGCTCTGGGTCTCTTTCTCTATTTAAACTAATTCTTTCCTGTTAATTCCATTATGCCAATATATTAAAACATGTATATGCCTATCTGTAAAATAAATAAACAAGGATTTCACTACCCCTGATGTAGATAAAATATTCAGTTCTTGCACTCAAGCATGGAAATGCCATTGAAACTTTCCATCTTAATTATTTTATACTGCAAATATTATATTATATTATATTATATGAGATATCAATAACATATTTAGTTTAAGATTTTTGCTCACTTTTAAAAGTAAGTGGTTTGCTGTTTAATTATATAGGATATCACAACATATAACAAAAAGGCAGTGTTAGGAATAAATAGCCAGCCTACTTCAAACCAAATTAAAGTTTAATCTGTGAAATAAAGTCATATGTATTAGCTGCTTGATGACTTAATTAGTTCTACCAAATGTTTAAAACAAATAAAATATCTAATAACTTGTAAAATGCTATAATCTCTGAGAGTTTACAAAATAATGTATTTTTATGGCTATACAATTTCAAAGTCAATTTGATAAACCATATATCTATCTAACTGCACACACACACACACATATATATATATATATATATATATATATATATATATAAATAAATACATATATATATATATATATATATATTTTAACATGTGCTTTTGAAACTAGTCTCAGGAACAGGCAGTGTCTGATTTGTCTGATTTTTATAACTAAAGATCCTCTCTTCATTCCCTGTAAGAAAGCACAGAAATCCTTCCATATTTACTCTCAGAAGACTATTAAGCAACACAGGCTATTAATTTGGTGTTTGAGTCTTCACTAAAGCCCATAAAAGCGCACAGTTGTCAAATGGAGTTCATTTTAATTTCCTTTCAATCACAGTAAATTATTCAGGTGATAAATCAGCTGGGGCAGCCTCCTGACTGTAATAGAAACCCTAATTCCTGGCTAATTATCTAGCCCTCTGCTGCCAACAGATCAATACTACTACAAAATAGAAATGGCTATGGGTCTGCAATCGGGTAGACAAAGACAGAAAGACAGCTGGGAAAATTGTGTTATCAACGTGACCTTCTACTAAGTTCATAGGTTGACAGAGGTTAAACAGCACAGATTTTTTTTAAAGGAATGTGCCCACATTAAGATGCCGGGTTGTGCAGTGCAATGATAGCCCTGTGTCCTTCTCAACTAATAGGGCATCGTCATGAAAAGCTTTGTCACTTGTTCATCATGCAAGAGTCTAAATGGTTTGTCTATAGGGATTGGTTGTTCATTCATCATGCCAGATTCGCCCTTGACCTCAGTCCTTCAAAACAGATTTCTACTTTTTCTACTGTGTTGCATATTCTATATCAGTATCGACACAACTATTTCTCTATCTTTTCATGCTAATTCTGGTGTCAGATGTTTTGTATATAAAATGTCACTTTTCATTTGTACATGGATGATAGATAGATAGATAGATAGATAGATAGATAGATAGATAGATAGATAGATAGATAGATATATCCATTAATATTACTACAAGTTATGCATTGATTAAAAAATAAAAATTCCTGTGGTAGAAATTAGCAGTTCTCAACCATTTTTAAGCCAAGGATTTGCTTACTACTTCCTGAAACTCTCCTGGACCTCTTTCTGATCCAGGATATTATGAACACAGTGGTATGATGCTCCATGCACTAAATATTCACTTAGTTTTGCAACAATTAAAATACAATTCATTTTAACTTAAATATATTTATAACTAATGTTAATGACATGTTCTAGGTGTCATATTGTCTTCCTCATCCATCTTTCTCAAATCATTTATGCCTCTTTCTAACGACAATGCTAATTGGTCTTTCTTCCTGAAGACCAACAGATAGAGTCTCAAGGAATGACTATCGGGAAAAGTTATAAAGCATACATTCCTAGTTTTTTGATTTTGTGATCCACTTACACAGACTCTGAACATTCAGCCTTTCATTCCTTTACTTCTTAGCTACTTCTTGAAAATGTTATGAAAGAACATTTTTATTTTCAGTGGACTACTATTGCAAAAGACAGTGAGGTCATATCCCAAACCATAGTACATTCTGTTGCCTCAAAGCTTAAGGCACTAACACACACAGCACTTGGGCGATGAGCTCCAAAGGTGCTCATCGCCTGCGAGCCTACAACTCACAGCACTTGGTGCCAAAGGCAATCTTTGCCTGACTTATTAAATTGTCATTCGCTCAATAGACGTTCACTAACTAAATACTTCTGTAAAAAAAAAAATCCTACGTGTTTATATAGAGCCATAATCAATTGCCCGATTCGTGATTTAATAAGGCTGTTAGGCTGCAAGCAGTTGACGAACGCAGGTCTTAGAAAAAATAAAATAGGAGACACAGGACTTAAATAATAAAATATACGAGGTAGGAAAAATACGAAGTTAACGGCCGAACCGCGAAAAGCAAAATACACGAAAAACACACAAAAAAAACCAAACAAAAACATCACACACAGCACGGGGGAACAGCCAGGACGTCTGGAAGAGAGGTGGAACGCAAATTTAAGTAGATTTTAAAGAGTTTTGTCACTCGAAAATTGGCTAAGCGAGAAAAAAAATGTCGGCCCCAAAAAAGTGGAAACGAGGCTACACTCCGTGGACCGTGCAACACACCGCCAACCGCGTACCACTTTTCACACAGGAATGTACAAGGTACAAAATACACTACTACAAAGGACGCCAAATACTTGCGAACCGTGTAGCACATACACAAACAACGCTACTTTACACTGCGAACTTGCACATCACAACATTACGCATCTACAGTAGCGCTTTACACAAATAAACCAACGTTTTGCCCTCGCTCACGCAGCCTATTTCTAATGCACAGTTGGGCCATTCATAAAAAAATCTCCACAGGCCAGCAACAGTCCCACTGGACATTATATGCTGCGGGAAAATAAAAAAAGATTGTTAGCTCTTCAGCCTATTGATTGATGGATATATTAATTATAAATAAGTAAAGTATATTAATTTATTATGTAACTAATTAATTGATTATTATTTACAAAAATAGACACATATGTATCTGTCTTTGGGATTAGTGCAGAGGCTGCTCAGAGGAGCAAAAGTACACCAGAGGAGAGGCTCGAAATGAGCGCCAAAGGTGCTCAGTGCGAGGCTCGCAATGAGCGCCGAAGGTCCTCCCAGTACAAAAAACTTCACATTGTGTGGCAAACAGCATTACCATGGCTTCAAATTTTATTGACCCTCATATTTTGACAGGCAAGTCGCTAGTATATTTATATTTAATGTAGCCTTTGTTGGGGACACTGTAGCGTCCCACTAAGTCTTCAGGTGTCCAAGCAAACAACACTATTATTTTTTTATATCATAAAAAAATATGTTTCTTAGATTTCTAAAATTCTAAAATCTAACTGTTTATTAATTCATGATGTTGACATGTCGAAAGTCAAGTCATCATAAGATCAGAAGCTTGCTCTGATGGCTTATTTGTAATAACTGATCTGATGTATGTCAGGAGATGGGCTTCTTTGCCAGTTAATGTGCTATAGTCCATCTAATAGCTTTCAAATGTTACTGACAGTAGGTCAGATAGATCTGTGCTGGATTTGACCTGCAAAGAGTTTCTGACCTTTACATTGATGCACTATTAATCACGATACTTCTGTATTCTTAAATAACTGACTGCTGAAGTATATCCAATAAACATGCTAATAAATCTGTGCAAGTTAAGACTGCTGTAATATAAGATTTTCCAGTATAAAAAATCCACATAATAATATGTATATATAATGCATATCTCAGAAGCTTATTTGATTTGTCAAGCTTTATTTAGATCATATAAAGTGTACTTAAGATTTTACATTCAACATTTATACCATGTAGCTGAAGCTACATAATAACACTTTTATGCTAGATGAATGGAAAATTAATAAATGGAACAGATATAATGAACAATTATGAAATTGATATGATAAAATGCACGGATGAAAACTTTGAGACTTTTGTTTATGTGCTGAAATAACACTATTGACTTACCTCCCGCAGTTCCTTAACTATGAAGAAAAGATAGATAGATAAATCTATAGCAAAATAAAAAGGCCTGCTGACTTACTTAATGAACTGCAAGACCTGCTAATTTTCATTGAAAATGTGTGAATCTTTATGTCAACCACATTACAAAGTGACAAGTCGATCAATCATTTTCAGTCATTTTTTGAAGAATAACAACTAGATATTAACCAGCTTATAACAACTCTTATTCATTGGAATGGTTTCCACCAGTGAATATTGAATATTGTAAATGTCAAATATTGTATTAAAAAGGAATTCCATTAAACACTTTACCAAACCACTTTTTTAAAAGAAAGTGTAAATGCTATGTTTTGCTGTAACAAATAAAATGTTTAAGTGAAATCTATAATTGTTTCTGTGTACATTTATGGGTTATAGTACTTGAGAGAGCTAAAAACTGCCATAGAAGTTCTCACAGAAGAATGAATGCATTGACATTTGATAGTTCTCTCAGAAATCCGCTAAAGATAAATGATTAACCATATTGTTATTGTAGTTGGGGTAGTGGTAGTGTTGTAATTATGATATAGTAATCATACGACAAATGTAATGGTATAGTAGCGAAAGAATAGTGATAGTGTGTTATGGTATTTTATGATAAAACTAGGATTATGGAATGAATAGGGTAATTATTTATTGATAGTGGTGGAATATTGACAGAATCATTGACAGAATTATATATCTTCCTTGATAGTAGTACAGTTAATGTCATCTGTGATCTTAAAATGCTTCTACTGTCATTCTACCCGTTCTACCCATTTACCATTCAGTTAATTGAACAGAGGCTTTGAATTACCCAATATTTTACTGATTTTCTTAATATAGTGTAAATCCTAAATCATCTATTTTATGCAATTTATAAGCAGTAATATAAATTAATTTTACACATATATAAGTTTTAAACTGTTTTCAAAGCCTGTAATAGACAAATGAATGCATAGGTTAGAAAATATTTTGTTTGAGGATACAGTTTCAGTACTTAAATGGAAGACGCAAATTAAATATGTTCATGACTAGCCTGTCTATATATGTGCAGAGCACAAGTCTTTAAATAGCACCAAATTAAACAGAAACAATTTCTATAAATATAAAAAAATGTATTCTAATAAAATATTGTAGTTTTAAACAAGTTTATTTTTACATTTCCCGTGTATTTATTCTTACCCAGTATTAATTGTATTCTATAGCATAATTCTTCTTCTTCAGTGCTGGTTCTGTATTTTGATAGCATACTTCCTCTAATATTTTTATGGCAAATACCTTGCAAATAAAAAATAATTATTCTGAGCTACATGTATTATTTCTTTTATATTGCTCAATTAAATTTCTAAATAAATGTTCATTTTATATATATATATATATATATATATATATATATATATATATATATATATATATATAGCTTTATGGAACTTATGGCTCCAGGTGGCCTAGCAAACCCACCCCTGGTTGTATTCTTCAAAGGCTCCTCTTTTTTATCCCTTGTGAGGAAAATAAGGAAGCTTTCTTTTTAATATTTGATGTATATATTCCTGAACACCTTATATGATGCTTAACACATATCATGTAGTGCACAAACCAGTATATCCAAACAGGTGTGGGAAAAATAGACATAGCTATAGTGGAATTTTAATGTCAGAATTCATTTATAAATACCATACTTACACAAACATTTCATTGTCCTCAACGCACCACACCAGCATACACACCGAATGCTGAATCAGAACACGATCACAGTGGGGGTGATCTGGTTCTGAATCTTACCTTATGGTTTTAGCAGGTCCGTTGGCTCCCACGTTTGGAACAGGTTGAGTTTTCCGGCGGCTCGGCAGCTCAGTGGCGCGATTTTCGACTTGCTCTTCATCATGAGCCCCACAGCCGAACCTCGGTAAGTCCACGTGCTTTTACAACCGAGCCTGGAGGGCACTTGCTTTCCAGATTATCTTTTTCTTAAAGGATGGCTCATTTCAGAGCCATGATTTTTTTTTTTTTTTTGAAAATGCCTTTTTACTTCTGTAGCACACTATTTAAAAAAAATTGTGGGAAGTCAAGATCCAGAACAGTTTTTCTCTTCATTTTATATGTGAAGAGGACTAATGTCAAATGCATTTCCTTTTATTGAGAAATTGCTTCATAGGTTCTATACATAAATACAATCATGTTATATAAATGAAGTTGTTTTCTGTGGTCTTACTATATACGAAGGATCATCAAAAACAAAAAATTGCCTTGGAAGAAAAAACTGTAGCTTCAAATGGCATTCATATGTAATAATTCTGCATAATAATGAATAAATTACAAAAAAAAATTCTGGCCAAAAAATCAGTAGTACATCAAGCTATATACTAAAGAGTGAAATATTGAAAACTATTAGAGATGGCAATTATTAAAATAACCATATGGGACCTCAACAACTCAGACTTTAGTATCTATGACATTAAATTGTATACAGGCATCTCAATTGCTTATAGGGAGAATAGATGTCTGTGTCTCTAAGAACTTTTTCTCATCACTATACAAATATTATATTAGGCATTATGGTTTTACTTGGATTAGTTTCTGTTCTCTTTTTGTTTTGTATTTATGTATTTCACTGTCTACTTTTCCATTCCTCCTCAATATTTTAATAAAACCCATATTTACAAACTATTTAACATCATGAGACACATTGTGAAGCAAAAGGCCAGGAACCAGCTAAATGAAGACTTGTTTCTCAGTTTATAGTGTTTCAGAAATTCTCAAGACCAGTTTATAATTAGAATGATCATTTTCATGCAGTGTTTTTCTGTCGGCCTGATTGGATTTCACAAACTGTTTTTATGTTATTTAAATGAGCCATTTTTAGACTAATCCAGAAAGGGGTAAATTGGCTGAAGTATACACTTTTTAATACCACTCTTGAACTTTCTTTAATAACTGAACCCCCATTTATTGCCCAATTCACTTGATACTAGTAAATTGCCTGTAAAAAATTACGGTATCATTTAAAAAAATTCTCTCCTTCCCCCTCTCTCTCCCTTGTGTCTACCCCCTTCCCTGTGTCTCTCCCCCTTCCCTCCCCTGTGTCTCTTTCTCCCTCTCCCCTGTGTCTCTTTCTCCTTCTCCGCTGTGTCTTTTTCCCCTTCTCCCCTCCCCTGTGTCTCTTTCTCCCTCTCCCCTGTGTCTCTTTCTCCTTCTCCGCTGTGTCTTTTTCCCCTTCTCCCCTCCCCTGTGTCTCTTTCTCCCTCTCCCCTTTGTCTCTTCCCCCCTTCCCTCCCCTGTGTCTCTTCCTCCCTCCCCTGTGTCTCTTCCTCACCCTCCCCTGTGTCTCTCCCCCTCCCCTCCCCTGTGTCTCTTCCCCATCTCCCCTCCCCTGTATCTCTTCCCCATGTGTCTATTCCCCCTTTCATGTGTCACTTCCCCCTGTGTCTCTCCCCCCTCTGCCCTGTGTCTTTCCTCCCCTCTCCTCCCCTATGTCTTTCACCCCTCCCCTGTGTCTTTCTCCCCCCCTCCCCTGTGTCTTCCTCCCCTCCCCTGTGTCTTCTTCCCACTCTCCCCTGTGTCTTCCTCCCCCCTCTCCCCTTAGTCTTCCTCCCCCTCCCCTGTGTCTTCCTCTGCAGCTTGCAGCTGTTGCCATGAGCTGCACATGCGCGCGTACTACGTGCATCCACTCACAGTGTTTGTACAGAGCTGCGCATGCGCGCAGCTCTGTACAGGCTTAGGAAGTAGTGGTAAGTGTGTACGCTCCCATTCAGCGTTACACACTTACCAGAATTATTATAGTTGATGTACTCAAACTCAGTTTCACCTCACTTTGTTACCAAGCCTAATTAGTTATAAACAGAACTGGGAAATATCATGTCTGCCTGATTTAATACAACACAGACTATCCAGTCTCTTTTGATTGTGTCCTAGACTAGGTAGACCATAAGTTCACCCATAGGTGTACATTATGAACAGATAAACACACTACACTAGATATAAAACCTGAACATGGGTAATTGGAAGGAATATCAATAAAAAGTGTTTACAACATTATTCCATGGAAATGAAAACCAGGAGCAACTTTATCTTTCCTTGTTTAATGTTTTGCTTTGTGATGAAAAATGATATTCACTATAACATGTTTAGCTGCTCAATAGTGTTTAAACATTAAATATGCTATGCACATGAAAAATGTTAACAATAGCAATAAATGCAGACTATATGAAATATGTTGGGCCACATCTACTAAAGGATGATGTGTCAAAGAACTCTTGATGATCTCATATTTTAGTATACTTTCCAGAGTATTACGTATAAAGGGAGATGCTTTCCAAGACAACTCCTTAAGTACTCCAACATTTCACCCCCTTTATCTGGTGGAACAATTTAGAATCATATCTGTTTTAACATCCCTTCTTTTATAATTTATTTAAGTGATAGGAAAACAGAAGCAGAGAAGCTATTATATAACACAAGGCTCCTTCTTGACTTGAGATAAGCTAATTTTCCACCCTTGCTCCCTGAGCTTGTAAATATAAGGAACCGATACACATTTTTACATAAGCAAATGCCACTTTGTCACACAATCACATGTAGGTACATCAGTTCAATCTTTTCTTTTTTTTATTTCATTCCCTTGCATTACAGAAGCCAATTTAAACAGCAAATGCAAATATTTTCCATCTCTCATTGACACTGCTTTGTGCTCATGGGGCAGTCTTTTTATTGTATATGTGTGTGCTTGCAAAGAGATTTACTGCCTTGTGGCCTGCCACATGTCTTAAAAATTACAGTGCCCATTTTCTACTGAAATAATTTCAACAAAGAGTGGCTCCTATTACAGCCAGAGACGCAGGGACGTCATGATTTATTATTATTTATGGTCCCAGGGCCTTGTTTATGCACGACGGGTTAGGTGCGCCGGATAGCAATGCCATTATGCAAATGACATTGAATGTCCTTTCTGAGCCTAAATAATTTTTGTGTTGGACGATTAAACCTCATCTGTTATTGATATGGGCTGCAGTTGGGCTATTAAAGAGTCCCAACAGTACTTACTCCCAGTAATGGGAAAATTGAGAGGAAGAGCCTAAACAATTGCCTCAAGTGTGCTGTGATTGTTTGGTCGGAGTAGAACATAATAAAGCCTCTGAATGGGAATTGTGTTTACTACTTACGAATAAATAAAGAGGGGAGAAAATGCAATAAATTACACTTTGTGATTTGAATAGGCACAGCCGAGCATTTGCGTTGTTTTCAATTTATTTATATATTTTATTTATTTTTAGGTAAATAACAAGTAGCCAGGAATGATTCCCATACAGTGCATAATGTGTTGGACTAGCAAGGGAAACGAAGGGGAAGAGGGGGGAGTATAGGTGAAGAGAAACAAGAACCAATATTCTCAGTGAACAAGAGAGCTAACGTCACCTCTTTCTCTCTCTCTCCCTTTTTGACACAGCTGTGCAGTCACATTTTGATCAGTGTTGATAGCTTATGAATTCCAAAATTGACAAAATTTACAGAAAAATGAGGATAATCCATCTTCCTTAGCAGCCTGTCAGGAGCTGGCTATACTTCATAATCCTCAATTACAGATGCTATTTTCAGACATTTACATGCAGATATTTAACACAAATGAAAATGAGAAACAAAGAGAGAATGAGAATCTTGCTATTTATATGTATAAATAGTAGGGGATGAATGGAAGGTATAAGAAATAACATATATTTAGAAGCGGCTTGGATTGGTGCCTGCTTTGCAATGCATTTTTTTAATAAGAAAGGAAGTACCGTACATCTTGATCTTGGGATATATATATATATATATATATATATATATATATATATATATATATATATAAATATATATTTTAGAATCTTTGCATTCTATTGAAATCAGCAATATAATAATATATAATATTATAAAGTTCCCTTTAACATATGGTTTTGCCAGGAAACTAATTTATTTTCACTAAATTGCAAAATCTGTAAGCCATTACTGTTAGATTTGTTCTTCACATGACATAACCAATCAACAAAACTTATCGCAGTGCAATTGATCTATCATTTTGTTTTTTCAGGTTCACACTGTTTATTTTACAGGCCATCTATACATGTACAAAGTGACATTTATGAAGGCAAATCTACTGCACTGCTGTGAGAAACACAAATTATATATATTTAATGGATCCCAAAGGGAAGCAATGGAATTTGTTTCTCAAAAACCATTGGCCCTCATTTCTGTTAATGAATTGTTGTAGGTTTTTCCTAAATATAAAGGTTGAACATTATAAATGACCTGTTATTCCACAATCTATTTATCAGTGTAAAATTTAATGTATACATTATTTATCTTATATAAAAGAAATAAGACTGTTATGTAGGTTACTTATTGGTGAAGTATCAGTGTCTAAAAGATCAGACTTTTCCGGAATAAACTACATAGACAAAAGAACATAAATATTTCATATAACTAACAAACCTTAATAAACTAGTAAATTGCCTGTCAAAAATGACAGGAAAGAAATAGAAAGGCTGGCAATGCTGGTTGCCATACAATGTGAGGCTTTTGGTCCTTGTTGGTTTTATTTTCAAAGTGCTACGTGCCTGGCGTTGTTAGTGTAAGTGTTACTGTTTTCGCGGTTGTGTATTCTCTAAGTTCTGCGAGCCTGGCGTTGCAGAGCCTCGTTTTCATCCTGTTTCTGAATTTTTACGTTTTACGACTGTCATTTTTTCCCTCGCTTAGCCGATTGTCGAGCGGCGGAAAACTGCAAATATGACTCCAATTTGTTTGCAACTTCACTCACAGGCTTCCTGGCTCTCCCCCTGTGCTGTGTGTGAGTGTTATTATTTTTTTTATAACTATTTTGCTTGTTTTGGGCTTTTTTGTAGTTACACGTTTGAATGAACTGAGTGCTTCAGCTATTCACCTCGAAGTGCAATGAGTGCCTTTGGCACACATTGTAGCCTAAGTCCGCCGTGCCTCAACTGCTCACCTCGCTTTGTGAGGCTTGCAGTGCAATGAGCGCCTTTGGCGCTCATTTCAGCATAAGTCCCATGTGCCTGAACTGTTTGCCTCGCTTCGCGAGGCTCACATTGCAGCCTAAGTCCCACGTGCCTCAACGGCTCGGCTCACTTTGCGACGCATGCAGCTGTCCATCGGTGTGCAAGGGACGCAAATGCCTAAGTTGTGCGTGCGTCAACAGCTCACCTCGCTTCGCGGGGCTCGTAGGCATCCCTCACTGCGCAAGGGACGCAAGTGCGTTCCCAACATCGCAAACATCCCCAACACTGATAACTATTATAGTGATACAGAAATGCAGGAAAATATGCTCCATCAAATAAATATATTGGCAGAGGTGTCAAAGATATACATATATGTTGGTACCATAGTTTATCCAATTATCCTCCATGTAAGTGTCACTATGCATTACCACCAGAGAGATGAAAGTGTGGTTTCCTTTCTGGCCAAACTTGCACACATACAACTGGGCCAGACTCACTAATACTTACAAAGGATGTGAAGAGATTTTCGGAGACTGCAATGGCTTTTTTATTTTTTCTTCCACAGAAAACAATCATTTTTTTCTCTAAGAACCATTTTCACAGCTTCAGAGAATCTTAGTAAATGTAATTCATTGTTTTATTTTTGTATTGCTTGTATTGAGTTTCTCATAATCCACTTTTTCTTGAAGTTGCTAACCGACTAACTGCAAAATGATTTGAGAAACAGTATAAAATATATAGATTATATAAAAAGTGTTGGAATAAAACATGTAATCCCATTTATTCAATGGGAATTCCTAGATATTATCTATTTCTTTTATCCTACTGGCGCTTGTCTTCCTATTTGATTATTAATGGTGGCACTAGTCCAAGATAAATGGTTGTAAAGCAATACTTATAGTAAGAATGTTGTTCTTGCATTCATTTTCTAACATATGAAAAGAGATTTGTAAAATACCCATGTCAACCAAAATCCATTGAGGATTAGGCCAATTTGTCCTTCAGTGAAATTTCTATGGTTGTGCAATTTCTGTACAATTTAAATCAACTGAATTTGATATAGGTGCAAGAATGCATAGACATAGATTATATGTATGGTTGAAACATGAAATGAAACAATGAAAAAGTAAATAACATACCACATTTAGAAACATAAAATGCAACAGTACAAACCTATTTTCTTATGTGTTACCCCCATTTCTGATTTGCTGCGTATGTTAATAAACTCATTAAAAGAGTGAAATTTCTATTTGTATATTTATACAATATATAATACTATATGTATTTTTCATAACTTTCTTGCCCTTTATATTATTGGACAAATGAAGCAGAGGCCTTGCAAAAAGAGGAGTAATCAAAGAACACAAACAAGTTTAGAAACAGATGTCCCTATATTTAATTAGAACTTTGAGTTCTTATAATTTTGCATTTTTTTTTTGCATATGAGAAATTGATTTTGGAATCTGCATGGTATTTAATAGTGAAACAGGCTTGGGGAGCATGAGGCATTTGCATGTACCCGTGGGTAATTTTTTCTAATATTATTAAAAATGTTTAATTGAATTAAATTGATTTGAGACTGATAGTAATTTTTTTAGCTCCTTAATAGTATCTTCCATTTTCCTTGGGGATCTCACGTTTCTTTCTTCCAGTCTGTTAATTGGAATTTTATATAGTTCCAAACACTGATATCTACTCTTTTTTAAATATTTGTCAGGGATGCTAGTCTTTTGTTTGAAACTCTGTTGTATGGCCTTTATACTCCAAGTCTTGAAAAATCAGTTTAGTAAAGGCATCGTCGTTCATTGAGGCCACACTGTTATTGACACCACCATCATTAACAGCCTCATCCTCATTAATGTCATGAAAACAATAGTCACCATTGTCAATATCACCAAATCATAGTTAGCATCCTCCCCATCACCACTTTCTTAAAAAATGTAAGGGTTTGATTACATGGCTCCCACAAGAACTCCCACAAGGCGGATACTTGGCTTTGGGAGCTCTTATGAGAGAATTTATCTAGCTCTTAAAAAGGCTTCCACAGGCTATTTCTTGTAAAAATGTACTTATATGTAGCCTGGGGGCATGTCATGTAAGGGGAAAAGCTCACAACAGTCTTTACATGAAACGTAAGCAGCTTTGAGTATGGAGTTGTGAGGCAGAAACAATAAACCCACTTAGCAACCCCACTAAAGCTAAAGGAAATACATAAAGATTGCAACATAGCTACATGTTTCCCACTCAAACACATTTTGGTTCCCTATTATGGCTCATAAACATTGCAATTTGTATGCATCAAATTATATTATAAAATGTCAGGGGATACCCATATCAGGGGATACACATTGGAAGGTGTCTGGATTTCACTAAGAATATAACAGACCTCTTTACTTAAGTATCTCTTTACTTTTCTGTACTTTATTTTAAGTATATTTATTAAGTGCTTCCTAAAATCTATATTTTTCCAGCCTACAATCTTACAAATAGTTCCTAAATGGTCCCCCCCCCCCCCCACACCCTCAGTAGCTCATGAAGACAGTGTACTTCTAAGTACATGGTGTGCAGTGTCTCATAGTAACCAAGCAGTGGCAACATGCTGCTTGAAAGATGTAACTGAAAGGCTAGTTAGAAACACTGCACTTCACGGCCTGTGTATCCATGAGCTGCATGAGCTACAGTGGCAAATATTGTAAGATTTCAGGCAGAATTTTTTTTAAGTACTTCATAATAAAATTAAGTGCATAAAAATTAAATAGAAGTGTATTTCTAGTAAAATCCAGAAACCTTCCATATCCCTTTAGTTATGAGAGCATGTATTTGTAATTGACAATTGTAATTGTGATTTATTTGATCATACTTTAGTATTGTTATATAGGCTGGATTAACCATTGTGTTCAGTCTTGTCTGACTCCCTGTGACCCTATAAACCGCAGCACAACAGGCATACCTTGTGTCTGGTTTGGCTAATCCATACATTTTTCATGGCAAAGATACTGGAGTGGTTGTCAAATTCCTTCTCCAGTGGATAGCAATTTGTCTGACAACTGATGGAATACATCTAAGGGTACCAAGGGAACTAGGTTCCGTAATAGCCAAACCATTCTATCTAATTTTTCAGGATTCACTCAACACAGGGTCTCTATCAGATGACTGGAGAAAGGCAGAGGGGATACCTATATTTAAGAAGGGAGCAAGAGCAAATCCGGGAAATTATAGACCAATGAGTCTCACTTTGGTAGTGGGGAAGCTTTTAGAAGGGTCAATAAGAGATATTATACAGGAATATGTCTATTCAGACAGTATTATAAGTAGTTTCTATGAGGAGGTTAGTAGGAACTTGGATCAAGGCAACTCAGTGGAAGTAGTCTATTTGGATTTTGCAAAGGCTTTTGATACAGTACCACATAGGAGACTATTGAGCAAACTAAGGGATACAGGAATTGCCATAAATATTTGGATTGAGAGCTGGCTAAAAGACAAGAAGCAAAGGGTTGTTGTAAATGGAACATACTCGGATTGGACTAATGTGGTAAGTGGGCTTCCGCAAGGCTCAGTATTAGGTTACCTCCTTTTTAACATATTTATTAATGAATTGGAAGTGGGATTGGAGTGTGGTGTCTCCATTTTTGCTGATGACACAAAGTTGTGCAAGGTAATTAAATCAGAAAATGATGTACTTTCCCTCCAAAGGGATTTGCATAAATGAGAGGAATGGGCATCTAAGTGGCAGATGAGATTTAATACAAATAAAGGGAAAATTATGCATAATAGCCATGCAATTTATTACCCTAATTTTGCAAATATAGGGTTATCAGATATTGAAAGGGATTTGGGAGTACTTGGGGACAACCGCCTAGGTAACAGTGCTCAAAGCCAAGCAGCAGCTGCAAAGGCAAGTAAAATATTAGCATGTATTAAGAAGGTAATAGAAGCAAGGGAAGCAAATATAATTCTGCCACTATACAAATCTCTAGTACGCCCTCATTTGGAATATGGAGTACAATTTTGGGCACCACTTCATAAAAAGGACATTTTAGAGATGGAAATAGTACAGAGAAGGGCAACAAAGCCAACAAAGGGAATGAAGGGGCTAAGTTATGAAGAAAGACTAACAAAATTAAACTTATATACTCTAGAAAAAAGGCATCTAAGAGGGGATATGATGAACTTATATAAATATATGCAGGGTCAATACAAGGCTTTGTCAAGGGAACTTTTTGTGCCAAGAGGTTTTCAGCTGACAAGGGGACATCCTTTGAGATTAGAAGTAAAAAGATTTCACCTTAAAGAAAGAAATGGGTTCTTCACAGTAAGGGTGGTTAATCTGTGGAATTCTCTACCAAAGGAGGTGGTGACAGCGGGTTCGATAGATAACTTTATAAAGGGATTGGATATAGTTTTAAATAAAAAGGGCATTAAGGACTATCTTGGATAAATAGAGAGGGGGTATTGATCCAGGGATGAATCAGATCGCCAGTATCTGGGGTCAGGAAGGAATTTTATATTTTTTTCCCTGTTGAGACAATTGGCAAACGTTTCTCTGGGGGGGGGGGGTTCTGCTTTTCTTCCTCTGGATCAGTTTACAATAAATCAGCGTATTGCAGATCAGAGGAGATCTAAAAAGGCTGGACTTGATGGACTAAAGTCTTTTTTCAACCTAAATGACTATGTAACTATGTAACTCTGCTATGACCTGTCCCGCTTGGGTGACCCTACATGGTATAGCTCACAGCTTCACTGAGGTACACAAGCCCCTTCACCACAACAAGGTAGTGATCCAGAAGGGGGGTTACCCATTAGAAATACTTTTATGTGCTTTGGGTATGCAGGCTTCAATTGTATTTCTGAAAAGTTCTTCTTTAGGCTATTTTTTCTTGTACTGTGTCACTTGTTGTTCCTCAAGTGTCTTGTAAGTGTTCTTGTAAGGGTTTATCTGCTCTTGTGGGAGGTTGAGTTTACACATAGAGATTGTCTTACTGTGAGCATTCACATAGCCCTAGTAGAACATGTAGGATGTTTAGCAACTTTAATAGGAGCCATATAATCGTACATTAGGTAATATCTCCCATAAAGAAGGGATCTATAAAGGTTTGATGTCGGTGGAATGTAACAGCTACCTAGATACCTACATGGGGCGCGCACACAAAATTTCCTATGGGAGTCATGTAATCACACCCTATGGGCCTCATTCAAAGTCTACGTTTTTTGAATAAATAGTCACAAACGGAGGCCGCAAGCTACATAGCTATTCAATTTACTGCCTCTCAGTGGGTTAGGGCCCTCGAGCTGCGATCCCTTGCGATTAGCTCAACCGCAGCTTACGTCCGTCAAAGCCTTTGATATTGCGCGGCCACAAGAAATCCCAATTCGCTATTCAAATGCTACGATCACCCTTCCTTCAAGCCCGTAAATCGCCATCCTGTTGATTTAAGGTCTTAGAATTACAAGCACAACATTGCCCTAATCTCAAATCAGCAAATAAAAATAATTTATTTCATGTTTAATTTTTGTGTTCTATTATTCCTCGTGTCCCCCATTGTGTTCCCCATCATTTACAGTGCTTTACAGTGCTGTCTTGAATTTATATTTGCATTTACAGTTTTCCGAGTTTGCAGGCTTGAATCATGAGTTACGGACTCGCGGCAAATGCTTACGGCCGATAGCACTGGCATGGGTATGCAATTATATTTCTCCATCTTGTAATCATTAATTGCTTTTGATTGCTTTGCATCTGAAGTATATTTAATTCCTATTATATCTAAAGGGGACCTAGTTTTAATTAGCAAATGGTAAACATGCTATCGCGGTGCAAAGCTGTGTACCCCAATAGGAAAGTTAGAGAGTTACTGGCCGCTTTCTGAATGCAATCTCAGTAGTAGTGAGACAACCCAAACACACACCATATAGAGCTTGGGATCTGGTCTGGTAATACAGCTTGTTTATTTGGTATCTTCCTTTACAATAGAAGTGCAATTAAATTATTTTTTGAAATGCGTATATCTAATTATCAACATTTGTTATAAATACATTTGTTAGAAAGACTATGTAGAATATTGTGATAGTTCAATTTTGCCTTGTTCCAAACATGTTTTGACTACTGTGAGGAATGGGAGGAATTGTGATTTGATATAACATCTCTATTCAAATATGATGAAAACATCCTCTAAATAGCACAATTGACAATAGAAGTAAAATAGAAGAGCAGTTCCTAGTAGGATAAACCTCCCCTCAGGCTACAACCAGACTGGCAGTCCAAGATAGCATTACACAAGTAAAGTCACCTAAACATTAAAATTATCTTACAGTATGCTTGTGGCTTACAGAGCTGCTAATGTCATTAGCTTGTTTCGGAAGTAAGTGAATTTCTGCCTAAACAATTGCTATCCTTTAATGGCTGTAATGTTTAGTACTTGCAGTAGACATTTCAGTTGCTATTTAAGGAACTAAGATGTAATGGGTCATTTACAGATAGTAAAACACCATAGTCCAGACTGTTATTATTATTTACCATAGGCACTGAACACCTAACCACACATAATTACATGTTTTTTCATCTTATGTGCAAATTAAACCATGGCACCTTAGTAGTTCACTCTTGTTCTCATGAAAATAATAATGCTGTTATACAATCTAACAGTCTACAAATACTAATTTGCAGAGGGGAAATAGTGATCATGGGTCAGTTTCTGACTTGCCTGCAGAACATTTTGACCTAAATATGCAAAAATGCTTTTTATCATCTTGATCACTGGTTTTGAACCATGATAATCTCAACTTTTGAAGTTTTGAAAACATTTTATTTAATGTACCAGAAAACTAATTCGCTGACATTTTATTAAAGTAATTTTTTTGACAAAGTTCAACCAAGGATTCGAATTAGAATTTTTTTTTTCTGAAGTGTCTACTTCTAGTATAGTAAGAGTGACACAATAAAAACACAAGTTATAGCAAAAATGGTTGTATCAGACCTTGGGCCCTATTACATTTTCAAAATTGCAATTGCTGAGGCCAGTAATGTAGGTCACAAAAGTTACTGATACAGGCTGAAAATGTCTACGGTTGTCAAAATCGTAACTCTGACCCATCTAAGCCTTTGATCTTTCAAGCCCGCAAATGTTACAATCGTTAAAATCGCAAATCACGATTTAATTGCAACAATTCCACAAGACTGCAATTGCCTTCAAACCTGTAAATGGCAAATGTAGCAAAAACTTCTATGAGTACCAGATAGGACTCACAAGGGGGTTAAACACCTGTTCTTAACACTATAAAAACCAATAGAAACACAATACTGCACTTTAAAATACGGGGAAAGTGATGAAAGACATTGCACAACAGTCGCAAGCTTGCAAATCTGCAATAAAATGTTTTAATGAATTTCCGTGTTAAACCAATCTCAGGAATCAAGGAGTTAATACTTATCAGGCCACCCACATGGTCTAGACCAGTTTCTTCATTCATTTTTATTGATGTTTAAGTCACTGGATTGCAAGCATGATCGCATATCAGATGTCTAAACACTAATTGATTGATGTTTAAATGCCCGCGATGCTATGTACGGGTTCATGGTTTGTGGTTTGGGCCTTCGGCCATGTAATTGCGGGCTTGTTCAACTAAATCAATCTGTAACTGTTGTAATTTTTAAGCTCGCAACAGTTACAGATCGTTTTAATAGGGCCCCATTGTCTGTTATCCAAGGCATTGTATCGACAGTATGCTAAACTTTAGTTGAGCCATGTTCTTAGTTAAATATGATTTCAGATATAGTTTTTCTATGGCTTTTTCGTTCCCCTCCTGGTAGGATACTGCATATGGCAATTACCTTCAATATAAAGTTTTAGGGAGCTACAGAAGGAAATAACAAAAAATATATTGTCTCAGGAACTATGTCTGCTATAAAACATGTCAGAGCCATTAAGCTACTGGCACATTGGATTCCTTTTATGATTTAGTTTAACAATAGTTTACTTTTTTCACCATTATGGTTCTGTAGTTTATTTGTTTCACTATTATGGTTCTGTAAACATTTATTAGTTCCATTTTGAAATTTCAGTTGTATTCCAGATGCCTTGGTACACGCTTCAGTACATAGTACATTATATAAAGCCATATATTTAGTAATGACAAAGAAGTTTTACTTGTGAAAGGACCTCATGCTACTCATTGGTTCCCTCAACATTTCAAAGACCTTAGGTCTCGAAACCTTGAAATTTTGTTCTGATTGCAAAGTAAATGCGTCACCTTTACACTGCTTTTCTCTTCTATTTTTCTGGCACAATACAATCAATATTGTATGATGCTGAATTTTTTATTATAGAATTTGTTTAGAATGATTTCCATTTTTAAGATGCAGGAGTTAAAACAAATATATCACAAGTGGTATCAGTTCCACAAATGATTTGAATAGGATGACTGTAAAATGAGTTAGCAACCAATTATGCAAAGACAAGTGCTGAACCTTGACGTTATGATTCACTTATTATATGTTTTTTTCACTTATTCTACATATCCTTCCTCTTATTTCATGGGATCTTTTTACCACATATCATTCTTAGTAATACAGCCCAATCCCAATCAAGTTACATATTTTAATGTGCACCTTTCTAAAACGTAACTGTTATTAACTTTTACCATAAACCAATGATAAACTAAATTTTTAAAAGTCATAGTTTTAAACTTATTACGTTTTAAATGACAATTTTTAATAATTTAGTTGTCATTGTTTTATGGTAAAAGTTAATAAAAGTTAAGTTTTAGAAAGATGCACACATAAAGATGTAAATAATGTCTCTAAAAGTTAAAGAGACCCCTTTCTCTAAACCTTTGGAGAATGGAATTGAAATGTAGTACTTTGCATCTATAAAACGTTACGATAACCTTTAAATTATACCATTGAAAGCTAGTAATATAGCCACCACAACTCACTGGGGCCTTGCTTCTCTCTAATGAAAACATTGATTTAAAAGGAAAATAAAGTAATCTTGTATACAAACAATTATTTCCTCATTAACAAAAAAATAAAACAAAAAAATAAACCCTTTCCGAAATCTGGTTAGATTTGCGTGCAGGTTGTATCGTCAATCTTTAGTTTTATATATATATTTTGAGTTCAGGCATTTTTTTCAAAGCTATATCTACCCATGAAAAGATGGGATCTAGGTTCCAGTTCCAAGCCAGGTCATCTGCAAAATAATGCTAAGTAGTATTGAGGTGTAATTCTGGCTTTACTTTTTCACAATGGACCTGTAAACAAGAAAGATATACATCTCCAAACTTTCTTTCAACTGCTAAAAGTTTATATTGCTTATATCTTCACCATCCCTCATGGTTCATGTCATATGCTCTCAATTACACCATAGCATGTCTACCACACTACTGGAAAACACTGTGGTCAATACCACATAGGATAATGTTCTGCTAAATATATGGTTATGAGTTCTGTTGTTTGCTTATGACCTAATTTTGCTGCCCTTTAAAAGGTTATTATACAATTACCCTAAGCATATATCAGTAATGTAAAATTGTTCTCTTCTATTACCATCTGAACATAAACCATACCAACCTAGAACTTCATAACCATTGCTTCAGCCACATTGGTTACTATTTTAAGAGAATATTGATTTTAATGTATATGTATTTGTGTTTACTAGTCAACAGAATACTCAGCCATGGCAACGCTAACAGGTGGTTTAGACGAAATGAAATCCAGCCTCACAAGTCCGGCTTCAGCAGATATAGGAGGGACTGTACCTGGACCACAATCATACCCCATAGTGACAGGTAAGAAAAACAAGATATAGTCTATTTTGTTATAGTACTTGGACTATCACTTGAATCTCTTAAAGGATATCTTTTTTTTTCTTTGCTTTTGTAATATTAATAATTCCATGATAAACAAACCTGTAAAGTGCACTTTCAATGAGATATGATCACATCATCCGCAGCAGTAGCTCATTGTCTCCCATGATACATAGCATGAGTTAGACAGAGAGGGGAGCTGCTCTTGTCTTCATCACCTTATCACCTCTAAAACACAGATTTCTTGGAGCCAGAATTAGGCAAAGAAGGCATATTTAACCACTTGTATATGCATTTTGAACTTCTCTGTGTGTTCCATGAAAAAATGCGTACAAGTACAAATGATGAAGTACACTAATACTAAGCAATGTATTAGTTATTATTAATGTTAAGTATTAGTAAGTCTTCTTCCACAACATAATACTTAATTTCTAGCATAGTGACTTCTTCCCTGATACTTTACCCTAAATGGGGTTTATGTTGTCATTTGTTACTGTGTTAATTTGCCACCTATCCCTTTCATATGCTGTATGTGATCAGAAGCTGTCGGTCCCACTTCAAACTGCAAATCTTGCTTTTCCTCTGTTGTGTCCGCCACAGAACATGATGCATAACAAGCATATCAGCCTTTACACACCATTAGAGCCTGCTAAAAGTTATATTTTATCTAAAAATGCTTTTATGCTCATGGTTTAAATAACAGCCAATGTTTTTTTTTTCACAAATGTGTGATGTTTTTCCTTTAGAATGAGCTTTATATTGGCTGCCAGCTTTCCTTTAACACAAACTACTGCAAACTTAATGTTATATCACAGCCAAATGGTTAACTTTCTCTCTTTTGATTTCTTTCCAATGTAATCAATGTTGTTATTGCCCATCCTGATGCATTTTTACAGTTGTTGAAAAAAAGGGCCTTAGTGCTAAAAGGTTTGCAATAAAGATCTGAAAATATATAGACAGAAGAGATATAGAAATAGGTTTCACGATGGCCAAGAAAACTAATCTTGGTCTTTTGATGGAGCAGAGTCTATAGTTCAAGCTTCAGCAGTTTTTATAAGAAATTCCAAGTCGGCTTTGTGATTCTATTCACAAACTAACACTTTATATTGGGACTCATGAGTCATACCATAAAATAGGTTATTACAAACAAGAGCAACATATTAAGTGCTGTAGTATTTTACAAACATAGATATATTGGAAAAAAATGTTGACAGGGAGCCACGGGGCTGGTAACGTTTGCTGCTTCGATGAATGGCTAATAAAAAACAAGAGGATAAAAATGAATATATTTCATATTTGGAGTATGACATTGCTCAGTTTTCACTGTCTGTCTCAGTTCCTCCCGAATGGAGAATGCAGAATGGACTAAAAGGACCACTGTAATCCATACTTACAGCAAAATAACAACACTTGAATATAGGTAACATGCTTTTATAATCTAAAAATATGCAGCCTCTACTTTTCACATTTTATATGCAAGTATGCTCCAATCGGCCTATCATTCTGGTTCCTGCTGATCAACTTCCTGAGATAGGAGAATATTTTGAATACAGACTAAGAGCTTTGATTGCATGGCTCCTGTAGGAACTCCTGCAAGGCTGATACGTAGCTACGGGAGACATTAGTTTTTATTGCCTCTTAGTGTGTTTCTATGCTTTGTAAATTATCATTAATGTCTGAGACTGCTAACACATGGGAGATTTTTTAAAATGTAATTAGAAGTAGATGAGAAGATTGCAGGTTATTTGCCTGGACCCCACAAACTAGTTACACCTGGTTATAGGTGTGAAAAAAAACAGTTGGCTAACACACTCATGATTAGAAACAGGAGTATAGTGGGCGGAATTACAGGTATGAAAGAAACCGATTGGCTAACACACTCATAATTAGAAAGATGAGTATAGTGGGTGGAATTACATGTGGGAAAGAAACTGATTGGCTAAGACACTCATGACAAGAAACAGGAATATAGTGGGCAGAATTACAGGTATGAAATAAGCTGATTGGCTAACACACCCATGATTGGAAACCAGAGTATAGTGGGCGGAATTACAGGTATGAAAGAAGCTGATTGGCTAACACACTCATGACTAGAAACAGGAGTATAGTGGGCGGAATTACAGGTGTAAATGAAGCCGATTGGCTAAGACACTCATGACTAGAAACAGGAGTATAGTGGGCGGAATTACAGGTGTGAAAGAAACTGATTGGTTAACACACTCATGACTATAAACAGAAGTATTGTGGGTGGAATTACACGTGTGAAAGAAACTGATTGGCTAACACACTCATGACTAGAAACATGAGTATAGTGGGCGGAATTACATGTGGGAAAGAAACTGATTGGCTAAGACACTCATGACAAGAAACAGGAATATAGTGGGCAGAATTACAGGTATGAAATAAGCTGATTGGCTAACACACCCATGATTGGAAACCAGAGTATAGTGGGCGGAATTACAGGTATGAAAGAAGCTGATTGGCTAACACACTCATGACTAGAAACAGGAGCATAGTGGGCGGAATTACATGTGGGAAAGAAACTGATTAGTTAACACACTCATGACTATAAACAGAAGTATTGTAGGCGGAATTACACGTGTGAAAGAAACTGATTGGCTAACACACTCATGACTAGAAACAGGAGTATAGTGGGCGGAATTACAGGTGTTAAAGAAACTGATTGGCTAACACACTCATGACTAGAAACAAGAGTATAGTGGGCGGAATTGCAGGTGGGAAAGAAACTAATTGGTTAACACACTCATGACCAGAAACAGGAGTATAGTGGGCGGAATTACATGTGGGAAAGAAACTGATTGGCTAAGACACTCATGACAAGAAACAGGAATATAGTGGGCAGAATTACAGGTATGAAATAAGCTGATTGGCTAACACACCCATGATTGGAAACCAGAGTATAGTGGGCGGAATTACAGGTATGAAAGAAGCTGATTGGCTAACACACTCATGACTAGAAACAGGAGCATAGTGGGCAGAATTACAGGTGTGAAATAAACTGATTAGTTAACACACTCATGACTATAAACAGAAGTATTGTAGGCGGAATTACACGTGTGAAAGAAACTGATTGGCTAACACACTCATGACTAGAAACAGGAGTATAGTGGGCGGAATTACAGGTGTTAAAGAAACTGATTGGCTAACACACTCATGACTAGAAACAAGAGTATAGTGGGCGGAATTGCAGGTGGGAAAGAAACTGATTGGTTAACACACTCATGACCAGAAACAGGAGTATAGTGGGGGGACTTACAGGTGTGAAAGAAACTGACTGGCTAACACACTCATGACTAGAGACAGGAATATAGTGGGAGGAATTACAGGTGTGAAAGAAGCCGATTGGCTAAGATACTCATGACTAGAAACAGGAGTATCGTGGGCGGAATTACAGGTGTGAAAGAAACTGATTAGCCTACACCACTCATGACTAGAAACAGGAGTATAGTGGGTGGAATTACAGGTGGGAAAGACACTGATTGGCTAACACACTTATGACTAGAAACAGGAGTATATTGGATGGAGTTTCTTAATATGTTTAATTAATCCCACCTAAATTGGGTATTGTCAAGCCTTTTCTGTTAGCTCTTCATCATGGATATGAGCAAGAAGTGTGTATAACATGTACAATTCAGCTGTGTGCTCTTTGTATTGAAGAACATAGCATCATTTGCTACCTTGCAATATATGTGCTTTTCCTGCTTTATATCTGTTAACAAAAATTGTCTGATTATAGTGCAAACTTGAATGTTATTTGTAATTTTTTTCTGCAACATTAAATATTAAGTTGAAAAGAAAAAACTCCTGCATGCCGCCACGGTTCATAAACGCAGTCTCTATTTGCAAGGCAATGACTTGAGCCCAGTTCATTACTGCTACAGTCAGCGGTTTTATAAGATCCTTGATTGTTATTAATTACCTGCAGATGCATTTTCACTGCCTTAGCTTGCTGACTTCAGCTTGGCTCCTATCACATTGAGAGGACAATGTGGCACTGCAACTGACACCATAACAGGACTCTATAAAGAGCAGATTGACAAATATACACACCGACAACAAGCACAGTCAGTGGGAATTAGCTGTGTCCAGAAAGATTAAAAGTGAGGCTTGTTAAGGAAGCCAGAGAAGATTCCCTGGGTATGTGTCTTGGTGTCTTGATAATGCATTAATCCACTTGGAGCACAATAGTTTATAAGAATAAAATTATTACATTTCTATGGTTATTGCTTTTACATTGCAATATTAAACCGGCAATTAAAAATACCAACATTTTTTCTGGGTTATCAAACAAAATTTTAACCCGTAAGGAACCATGACTAAGTCAAGTGACCTCTACCAGGCACTGTCATCGATCTACTGTTTTACCAACTTTGTGAGGGTTGTAGTCCTGTAGAGACATGCGTATGTTAATTAAGAGACAGACTCACCTTAATTATATTCATGCCCAAAACATGTTTGAATAATTATGCAAATTATCTTGCAATTATGCTAATAAGACATACCACTGAGGTGGTATCATCTTCCATCCAAACTAGCCAACATTTCCTTCTTGTTATATATAGATACAATACACCTTTAAACCTTTTAAGCAGAATATGTAATACATAACTGACAAGAGAATTATCGAATTTTCATAGGTCAATAGACCTTCCATAAATAGAAGAATGCAAATAATTAATCATATTCCTAGCTAACAGTAGTTATTACATTTTACTTAATTACCACAAATAACTAGGATATTAGAAAACTAAAGTGTGCATCCTGCATGACCTCTACAAACTAACTAATGGCACTTCTATAGTTATATATTTTACATTAAAGCTCAGAAAATACATGCGTGTAAGCTGTTCTTGAGACAATAAAACAACCATTTCCTTATCATTAGCAAAAAAATGTTGTTTTTTCAAGAAAATGAGTGTTGCTCTATGCCCACTTGTGAGTTATGGAAACCCTAACAATTATTCAAGTGTAGGTATCATACGCAGAAATAGATCAAATGGAGCATGCATACTTTATAGGATGGCATATACAGAACAAAATATATCATGGAGGAACTTTGTAATTGGCATAAGTTGTAATAAAATCATACTTACATGTGATGGTGTGGTGAACCATCACTGATGTGATATTACATGTTCAGATGTTTTGTTTAAAATATTTTCAGCTGACATAGATTTTGAGCCTAACATATATGTGTAACAACAGATTTTAAATACTAAACACTAGAGGATTTGCAAGATAAGAAAAGAAAAAAACACTCGCACACAGTAACATTTTTTTGGTCCACCATTTTTTTTCTTGCTTAGCCGATTTTCAAATGCCGAAACTCCTCAATTTTGGCTTAAATTTGCGTGCAACCTCACTGCCAGGCGTCCTGGCGTTCCCCCCAGAACGCCAGGACGCCTGGGAGTGAGGTTGCACAGTCCCCGAAAATCGGCTAAGCTAGAAAAAAAATGGTGAATGAAAAAAATTAAAACGAGGCTAAAGGAGACAGAGGCGCGCAAATCACCGCTGGGCACGAACGAATTAGCAAGGAACCTAGGAGATACAAAATATACCATTACAACGGACGGAAAATGCTTGCGAGCCAGGTATTGTGTGGCAAACAGCATTGCCATGGCTTCAAATAGTTTTTTTGCCGTCATTTTTGACAGGCAAGTCGCTAGTATATATATATATATATATATATATATATATATATATATATATATATATATATATATATATATTGTAAATAAGTAGTACATTTGTGCTCACATTTACACATCTAAAATGAGTAAAAAAACTTATTTCCTGTTTATAATTCCAAGGAATAGAGTTATTACACTGCATTCTGGGAATCTATGCAGGGATATGCAAATGATTCCACAAGTACACTTAGAGACAGCAATGTCACTGCATATAGACATTACTGTGCATATACAATAATTTTTTCAATGTACTGCACTGGCGTCTTCAGGCAGCCTGCCACCTGGAGATGTGCTTCCCTAGGCCTGGGCATTGTGGGCCTAGGCAGAAACACGTCCCTAAAGATGTAAAAGCAGTGAGTGTTTCAAGCCATGTATATAATCTGTCAGGGTATGTTTAATCTCATTTAACAGGTTATCTTTAATGTTTTCATTCACTGCAGATGATTTATATCTAGACCATATAGATATATTCAATACTCACACAGCATCATTGACATGCAAGACAACTGTGTACTTCAGATAACAGACAGGGGCAAACATCTGTGATACAGTACCTTCTTGTCTGCAAATAACAATGTAAATAATACTGTATAATTCATATTAAATACTTTCCAAAAGAAATAAACTAAAGCTAACACTTAATTTATTAAATGGGATTATTCTTTACTGTTTGCAGAAGAACAGTAGTATATGACTTTTCATATTCCAGGCACGTAGATAGGAAAAAAGTTTAACATAACAGATAATGATCTGTTCTCTTTAACCCTGACATACCCTCTGGGAAGGCGCCAAAGTACAGCCGGTCTGTAATGGCCATTTATCTTGGAACACTAGCCTCTCATATGACCTGTGGCTTTTATGACCCATTTTTGATGATCATTAGACACAGCTAAATACTGTACCTTTCACTTTTATAATACCACAGAGGTGATTGTGGTTTATGAGGTAATATCTTTTACTCGTGCAAAATAAACACTTCATATCAGCTCTACAAGTAGCCATAATTTATCTGAAATATTACATACAGGAAGCGTGCATTTTTTTTTATTAGGCTTATGGGTGACTTTAGACAGAATAAAACAAAAGAATATTTTGGCTGAGAAAACTTGCTTAAATAAATTTAAGAGCACAATATTAATGAAAAGCTTCAGATTCCAGTAATATGTATGAGTTATTTTTACTAAAAAATGTGGTTAAATCTGAATGTACCTATCTGTTTTTGTTAGCTCACCATTTAGTAAACTGTACGATTTGTTAGGAAGGGACTGTGTAGCAGATGTCAATTTCCATTTTTTTATCACTGCAAGTCACATTTACAATAAAATTATCTATAAAGGGCCACATGAAAGATTAGATTAAGATGATTTGTACTGGCTTTCTTACAAGATGATGATGTTTATTTGAAAAACAAAGTCTTTTGCCATAAATTGCAGACTATAAATTGCAAGAAGGGTCACCCCACAACTCATGCTATTTACTATGGACTACGAATCAGCCCTGTTTGTGTGAGGGATATGTTTGTGATTTGTCCAACATTTATTTATTGGTGTGGAAGCTCCTGACATTTTCCAAAGCTTCACAGGGAATACATGTAAGTTTTCAAGAATTCACATTTCTTTTTTTTCCATGCAAAAAAATCTTGTTTTATATTTAAAATATGTTCATCCATTACATGAAATCTGAGATTTCAGTGTTAAAAAAACAAATGCTTCTAATATTTAAAATCTGCTTTTACATGCGCATATCCATAAACAAGTATGATATGTTCATTAAAAAGGATTCTGTAATGCTCCCCCATATGAGTATAGAGCCTCATTCAATTTGAGATAATTAACTTAATAAATTCCTCTTTTTGAACTGCGGGATATTTTCTCTGTAATGTTACACACCTATTCAATTCAATTCACTCGTCAGTAAATCATGTCTTGTCAGTAACATACTATGTGTAGAATTATGTGTTTACTCATAATATTGCACCAAACCTGGCATTTTACTTAAATTACTGATAAGACACAGCTCAAGTAACCAATAGAAAATGAGAACGACATGATATCGTATACATAAGTAAAATGAGTAAGAATAAGCACCTATAAATGCGAGTAAGGGCTAGTTGTTGTTAGGGCTAGTTCTTCAATAGACAATGCATTAGAGCATCTGTTCCTAGTCCAAGTGGTTTCCTGATGTATTAATCTCTTGAGTACTGGGTTGTGTGTTACCCTGGATGTTGTATAATGTTAAATAAAAAGATCATTTTTTTGTGCCTATGGGAATGTTAGGCATCAAATTCTGATGAATTACCATGCTTTATTATTGTTTTTTTGTGGTTTACTGTCTCTATAACTGATGATCCAGCTCTCAGAAATGGTTTCAAAACTATTTGCGGATGCTGTTTAGTACCAGTAAATTTACCTACAACTTTTTTTTTTATAGTAGGAGTCATTCTTGTGAGTGATCAGTAAAGTCTCAATTGAAAAATGATTAATTTGAGAGTAAGGCTTGTTCTAGACCATTATAAGTAGCTCACTAGCAGTCATGAAAAAAGGGTCAATGGAATAGCTAAGTAAAGTTACTGCCCACTTTTTAGTGGTGTGATTTTACCAAGTAGGGAATTGAATAAAGCTCATAGTTAGCAAAAGTACCAATTTAAATATAGGAAAGAGAGTACTTAAAAAAAGAAGAAACAATCTAATACTGTTGAAAAATAACAATAAAGTTGCCCCATACAGAAGTCAAAGTTTCCTTTACCCCTTCCCTCTTGTTCTTTAACTCTGCCATTATTGTGAGTGAGAATACCATTATCCTTTACATTAGAAGGAGGGAGGATTTGGGCCTTATTTCACAGCCAATCGAAGCTTAGTAAATCTAGAGGAAGTTCTTTTAAGACGTGTTTTTCTTATTCAGAGAATAAAAAGGATAACGTGCAAGGGTATGAAAAAATGAAAGGTATCTTTTCACTTTGAATATTTGTACATAGTTATAAGGTTTAAAAGTTTGTGAATGAGCTGTTCTTGCAAAATAAGCAAGTTGTATATTCCGGCTGTAACAGCATTGCCAATTACTTCTTTTTTAGGTCACACTTGTAAATATATTTCAGAGGTTTTCTCAAATTCCATTTGCCTAAATTGTTACCCTGACAGTCCTGTCAGATATTAGAGTTGAGCTGTGAAGGAAGAGAAAATATATAAGAAATATTTCTTTTTCAAAACAAAGCAAGCACCAATCTGAATATATTATAATTTCAAAAATGGTGCTAGGAATGTAGAATCTCTGAAAGAGTATTGAATAATTACTACAATGGAATGAGAGAATATAAAAGGCAGAAATTATGATATTAACTAGAATGTCAACTTGGCTATTTAATGAACGAATTGATAGACAGAGGTAGAAACGGGGATAATTTATGGATGATATAAGGCAAGGTAAGATGTTTTAGGTAACTTCAGGGACTATAATCACATTGTATGCCTGACTATATAATGAAGAAACAAGCAAGCTGATTGATAAACCTAGCTTCTAATGAATGAGGTGATCTTCACCTTATGTGTCTTATTTCAATTACATTACCTGATATATAAACCTTGTTTGTCTCCTTACTTTTTTAAATACTGAGATCTACATTTAACTTTACCAACAACTTGCATCACTCTTACCGTATATAACTCTTTCTCTATCTCTATCACAAACATAACCCTGCAACACATATTAAAGTTCTTAACAATACTCTTTACCCTAACTTCTTAATAAAAATGATAATGACTAACCACAACCACAACCTTCCTCTACCTCCAAGTGCTACTTTTCTGCTAACTATGCCCTAATCATGTAATTTATCTCTTATTCCAGGTCTACTCTTATCCTATCACTACCTAAATCTATAATTATGCCATATTTCTTAATAAGATTTGATGGGATAAATACCAAATAAATTTGTGTCAATCCAAAAGTCCGTAAACTGTGCAGTTAATATTTTTTTGCCCCTTTTTCATATCATCAACTTTATACCTTATACCTTTAACCTGACTTTTAAAACACTCCCCATTACACTACCTCTATCCCTAGCTTAAGCCTAGTCCATATAACACAATGCCACTAAACTAACCCTGCAATAAAATTACTTATAAGTGTAATCTAGGCTTGGTTGCTAAACTTAACAACTCCCCTTAAATAATCTCAGTTCTACCCATATGCTATGGTCGGGGGGGGGGGGGGGGGGGCATTATACTATGCCTATGGCATCTATACATCTATGGAATCCATAAAGATCCCTTTACTATTGTCAAATAATAGGTACTGAATAGTTAAAAAGTTCTCCAAGTATGAGCAAACCTTTAAAAACAGCCTTAAGATTTGTTTCAGATTTGATTTCATAGCAGAGAATAAAACACTTTAACCTATTAAAAAGAATTAGCAAGGGAAATCCATGTGGTAAATGCTGAATAAATCAATTACAAATAAATAACAGTTGGTTTGATTTTTTTGTTTACCTTTGTCTGTCTCTTTTACCCTTGGCTATTTCTCGTTATCTTTTATTTTCTGAAAAATTAATCATACCACAGCTTAAATGTATTTAATTGAGATTTGTTTTTTTGCTGCCCTGTTGTTCATTTGTTCCTGGAATGATATAAATTGGAAATAAATTGCACAAGTTAAGCTAAATAGGACTTTGTAATAGGCTACATATGGTGAAATTTGGACATGCAAAATAGAAATGAGTATTGTATCAGATTGCAAATGATTTCGCAGACTTTAATTTTTCCCCATTCCCTATTTATAAGAAACATTTTTACACAATAGACTACAGGCTTCATTTATCAGAAACTCTTCATTTTAAAGGTGGTTTCACTTTAAGGTCACATCTGAAATGAGTATACACTATCACTGTATTAGATATTTCTTTTCACATGCTGTTATGCTACATTTATCAAGATAAGAACGTTTTCACTAGTTAGATGACACATCTCAAGTCCCCTTTTATATTCATATGGAACACATTAACTAAAGTATCAAGAGGTCTCTTCAGACAGGATTTTTAAGATGCTTCATTTCAGAAGCAATAGATGAATTAGGAGGACAATCATTTTAATTTACTTACTCTTGCTTACACTGGAAGACTTTGAAAAGAAGACCACCCTTCATGGATTAGTCGGACAAGTTTGATATAGAGGTTAAACTGAGTAAGAGAGGAATTATGCCTCATCTCAGTAGTAAGAGCATTGTGAAAATAGGACCCCATGCTAATCCCTGAAAAAAACATTAAGAGTACCCTAACTGCAGAGCAAATCCTACCTAGCTGTGTTAACATTGCCAGCAAAATGCTACGGGTCACTGCTACCAGTGAACTTCACGACACAGTCAAAAAATCAAGGCATACATCTCCATTGAGTTTTGCACTGAAATAAATTACGAGTTACTCCCTGACACTTTGAAACCTTATGTTAATAAGACTTTATGGATCATTCGCAAATAAGGGAACTGCCGTAATTGAAAAAGCAGAAGAAAGATTTATGAGTGCCAAAGACCACTCGCAAGTGGTTTTAAAACCTTTGCTGAGTTTCCCAGAAGCATTTAAAGTGGCATTATAGCACAAAAAGCACTACAAAATTATTTCAACATTAATTGACACTAACAAACCAATATCAACACATGTGTAATTAAAAAATACTTAGTATTAAGTCAGTTTTATGATACAAAATCCAAGATAACAAATAACCTAGTACTGAAGGAGTTAATACACGCCACAAAACCACGTTGACTAGAAACAAACATGCTAATGCATTGTTACCTATTTCTAATGTCAAACTATATTAATAAATAAAAAACAATTACTATATATATATATATATATATATATATATATATATATATATATATATATATATATATATATGTGTGTGTGTGTGTTTCCTTGCAGCAACCTAGTTCAGCCTAGTTACGGCAGTTGTTCCTGCACTCCCCACTCATTATAATATTCATGATGTTTGCATTTCCTATTGGCTCCTAGGGCCCTGTCTCATCCGTAAAGTTTGGTTTGGCTGCTCCATACACAGAAATCTGTTGCGTCTAAGACAGGATTTATGGCTGTGCACTGAGTGCTCTAATCTGGGGGAATAAAAGATTTACATCTGTGTAGAAGTTAGGGGAAAAAAAGCTCCTGCAGCCTTTTTACGGCAGTGCCCTAACTTAGAGAACCCAATTTAAATGGGGCTCATAGTCTTTCATATTTTTTTTAAATTGAGACATGAACTTTCCTCCTTTTCCCTTTTCCAGAAAAGCCCTTTTATGTCGGGTATAAGTTACCTGTAATTGTAGTATCCTTACAAGGCTCTTAAGATAATGACTGACGAAGCTTCAGCATATTGTCTTAGTAAGTTATCTTAGTAAGTGAGTGTAGCATTTGTCTAGTGTGGAGTGTGTGTAGCTTATGGGTGAGTCCATGTGGTGGGCAGTAATTGTGGTTGTGGGAAGTTTTAAATAGACCCAATATCAGATATGTTTAAATAGGTGCAGACAGATTTACTGAATTTAAAATATAATTTGAAAAGCAGTCCCAATAACAAATTACTGTGTAAATAAAAACATATCAATGTATAGATGAACAGAAAAAGAAAGCGTTAGACTGGTGCTGATTAACCCATTTCAGGAAGTATTTGTGGGTAAATGGAACCACCAGAGATCGATACTATATTAGGAGCTTTAGTCAATGTGCTGCTGTTCCTTCACCGAGTGTGAAGATAAAGGACCCAGTGCGTCAGTCAGGCTGATTCACAAATTACTGCAACATGTTTTTTTGGTGTCTGTCACCATTTTCTGGGACGGGTATTATATAGTAAATGACCCTGGATGTATTCAGGGACCTGTCTCTACCTGATACCTCATAAACCCACACAAACCGGTAAGTGCACTCAGTTTCAACTGTAATATATAATAAAAATTCATATCCAAAGATAATGGCCAAATACAATAGCTTATACAATGGCTTATCCAATATTCTCCAGCAATACCCCTGTGATTATGAACAGAAACATTATGCTATTTTTCTCTATTCCACCATATACTTTGAAATATGAAGCACATAAATGAGCTAGCCATGTAATGCTTTGAGAGGCTTAAGACAACTACTAATAATAGTAGATATAAAATCTCATAGGAATAATAATGGGAAGAGCAAAGCCCACTTAGAATAATCCACAAAAAGACTAATTTTGAGGAAACAATTTACAAAACAAAAAGTGTATGTGAAAAATAAAACGTATCTTTTAATATACATATAAAATAAGGAATACAAATTGTTGATATGCAGCCTTATTAAATTGCGATTCAGGCAAATTGAATAGGGCTCTATATAAGTGCATAGCATAATTTTTTTACTAAAGTTTTTAGTTAGTGATCTTCTATCCAAAAGCAAGGTCTTCACTAACTAAAAACTTCTGTATGAAAATATGCTATGTGCTTATATAGAGCCCTATTCAATTTGCTGAATTGCAATTTAATAAGGCTGTAAGCCTATAAATATGAATAATTTTCCCAAACATTCATACTCCCAAAAATATTTCAGTTGCAACATTTCCAACACTCCATCCCCCACAAATATATTTAAATTAGAGTATTGTTCTTATTTAATTCTTAATTATTTTTAGACCATGGCACAGATTCATATTCGGCACCACATATGGGCAACACACCAACAAGAAATGTAACCAAACATTGTTCAGCTACATACGCCATAGAGACAGGGACACTGTTTATTTTGTCCTCCACTGTAGGGTACGGTAAAGAATACCACTGTTAGGAACATACATTCTTCATAGCTGTGAGCATGTCATTTTCACTTTTTTCTGCAAAGAGTGTTTCCCAGTAAAGGATGTTACTATGCACTTTTTCAAATATTTTTTGGGTCGCTACTAAATATAAAAGTGGGTTGTTTCTAAAAAGAGCAAATATGTGATTTGAAGAATATTTAGTTACATTTACTATTGAAGTGATGGCCAGATGTGGTGCCGAATGTGATATAGCGTTGCAGCCTAAAAATATGCAACACTGTAACAGCCAAGTGAAAACAATACTATATATTAAATATATCTGTGAAGGAATTTCATAGGAAGCGTTGGGAATTTTAACGCTGTTCTTATTGAATGCAGTTGTTTAGCTTTGCCGCTCCCCCTTACTACTCCTATGAGATTCTAACTTTACATTTGACTACTAACTTTTTCAAGAAACTGGTTTAAGTTTTTGCATCTCTGTTGGTTCTATTAATAGCCACATATCCCATGGTCTTTGGCACTAATTGGTTTTACTGGTGAGACTGACAATTTTAATTGTGTGTTTTCAATCTGGTCGATAAAAGTAATGTCACTAACAGCATTATCCTTTCACACCTCACTTACTTATTTCCTGACAATAGCTAACTAGTTGATGTTGATTTTAATAGCAACTGACTGGAAATGAGTGTAAGACTCTGGGAATTATTTTGTAAAATTAATTTAAATTTTATAGTGCTATAAAATTGTTCAACAAACACAGCTTCTATTTGGTATGACCAAATTTGAAGCCCGAAAGCAATTTGGATTAAAAATTATGATGATTTTAGTTACTCTGGCTTTAGTAGGGCATAATATTTATATGATCAACTGACAGGAACACAAATGAGTCTTGTTCAGTATATTCCAAACATATTCAGCCATAAAATCATTATGCACTATAAAAGTTTTGAAAGAACACCAAGATTTCAAAATAGTGCTGACAGAACTATAACCATTTTCCATAATCTAATAACATCCAAACATACACAGTTCCTCACAAACAGGGGCGTAGGATCTGGACGGGGATGGGGGGGGGGGGGGGGGGGGGGGCGACAACAAATCCCCTCAGATTAAATGAAAAAGGGAAACAAAAAATAGCAAAATGAAACTTAATCATGCATTTCCAGACTTGGCCACAGTATGTCTTACCCATGAAAGCTTTGACCCATAAATATATTTATTTATTTACTGGGAGTAGAGTTGAATTATCCCCCCCAGATATTTTTGAACTGCTATGCCCATACTTACAAAGATGTTAATGGGAGACACTATAGGTCCATCAACCTTTCTGATCCTTCCATCAAGCATATGTTGTTATCTCATTCTTTTGGGTGATTATTGTCAGTAAATACAAATGAATCCATTGGATTCTATAGCCACATAAGAAGAATGAGTACCAGCAGACCCCAATCTAATACTCCCTTGGGTCTGCACATGCTTATCCTTCTGCATGTATGATGGCATTAGAACCCAAATTAGAAGTCGGAAAGACTTGTCTAGAGTGTTATGAAATGGGATATTACACACCAGATAAAAAATATACCAATTTAATGTATCACTGTTATGTAGCAGATATAGAATATGTATTTTTCAGATCACACACTGTTTATAATTGTGGCATTTTTTGTAAGCTTTCACAATTTTAAGTTGACTCTTTTAGTGATATTTTGAGGCTCACAAATTAAAAGGCGACTAAGTGTTCCATCTATTTGTTACGTCCCATTATTAAAACGTTATATTTTAACGTACAATATTAAATGCACATGCATCATAATGCACACACACCTTTGTGTCTCCTTTGTCAGATAAACCTTGCATACTCTATACCTGTGTGACAAGATGTAGATATATTCAGTAGGACGTAAAAGGACATTAGAGACATGAAACCATTCTTCACAATAATATTCAGAGAGCGACGTGTGATGCACCTCTTTCTACCAGGAGAAAAAACTTGCTTCCTAAAGGAATTCTTTGTTTGACCTTTGTAATTATTCCTGTTCAATCTCTTCTCGTGGTTGCTTTTTTTTCCCTTTTGCTAAAACTCTAACGCTCTCTCCAGTGTATTAAGCGTGTGAGTGAAATTGATGACTAGAAAGTCTCTGGTCTTTATTATGATGAATGGCTTTCACTGCTAAAGCTTTTATTGTCTGTGATTTGAGAAGAAGAGGAAACTGATTTATCATGGCTGACTGTCATATAGTTTAATACAGTTATAAATCCTGACGTCACTGACTGCTGGTCACGAGAGGGGGAACGCAGGTGGCCACTTGCCCTTCAACCTTTGTTTTATAATTTGTATGGAGGAAAATATTGATGTTTGATTGCTAATATTGCATGTTTTCATAGATCCTGTTTATTGGTATGGTAATGTCACAAGTGAAAAGTAAAATACTCTCACCATCACCAGACACCCTTGAATAAATGACGTAGCTTTATTTTTCAGCCTGAGCCTATGTGATTTTATTGATACAGTTGAAGTAGACACATTTATACCCACTAATTTGTGTATATAAGAAAATATATTGGAGTGATGAACAAAATCCCATAATTAGAAGTGTCCTAGTGTATGATGACTATTTTGAAATCCCCTGTGTATTAAATGTACAATAGCTCCTACTAATAAATGCTTCACATTTTAGTTAGGGCTGCTTAGGCTCTTCCAGATCTAGAGATTGCTGATCGACAGACTTCCATATAGGGATAGTATGATACAGTCACATGCAAAGGCATGTATTTACCCTGAGCCAAGAAATATAACTCTCACCACAGGACATATCTTTATCACAAGGCCCATGCTTTTATTACATAACAATAGGCAACATGAAAACATTTTCCAACTTAATTTTTTTCCCCTTGGTTGTCCTAGCTTAATCACATTGAGGCCTCCGTTGGCTGATTTCCTATGGATTAGAGGGTTGGGTCCATCCCCCCCCCAGAAAAGGCACCTAGGTCTGGGGAGACAATTGTATGTGGATGGCCGATTTTAATTGGGTAGAGTATGTTAGGTGAGTAGGGATAATTGTAAAGAGTACCTTAGTTGGGTAAGGCTGGTATAACTTTGTATGTGGAAGATGGATAATAATTAGGTTAACCCCTGCCTTTCACAGATGATTTCTTCATAACAGTCCCTGGGTCTTAGTTCTTTGTACAGAAGGAAAGGGGGTACCCTGATAGAGACCAGTTCATAGCAGCCCATCACACACACAAAATATTACTGTAGGAATTTACTGACATGCTTACTACAATATTAGAATTATGACATCTTGTGCCATGGAACTTACCTAAACTACTGTTCTCCATTAGGTAGAAATGTCATCCTGCAAGAAAATGCATAGTTAGACTACATAGGCAGAGTATTTAAGCTTTATTGATCTCTATTGGAGGCTAAGAGGGTGGGTGCTGTGTGGGGATGTTGTTTATATATGTATATATATTCCAAAAGGGTCTTGGAGGTGGAGCAGCAATGGTTAAGGGTCTTGGAAGGTTTGTTATTATGGGAAGGGGTATTCGGGAGGGGAGCAGTTATGTGAATGGGTCTGGGGGAGGAGCACTGAGTGATTTGGTTCCAGCAGGGCCCAGAGCAAAACATTGTTTACAACCCCCAGAGGGGCAGCCCGAATCTTTTTTTGCACTAGGGCCCTCCATTCTCTAGCTCTGCCACTGTATGCAGTGCTGGAGAATGCTAGTAGATCTTAGTACATATACAACCAAGGGTGATATAGGAAATGCAAGATCATCCAAGAGATTTCTAACATTTCAACCTTCAGTATGTTTGGCTCCACTTCTACATACAAATTCATGATATCATCTTTCTGTATTTATTCCTTGTGGTATTCAAATTCATGCACACTTTTCTTTATGAAGCTAAGAAATCAAACCAATTAAAATAAACGACAATTTAATAATGATACTCCCTCAAATGAATAATTAATTTACCCGGCAATGTGAAATATATGTATTTTGATTGCAATCGTGTCTATGGCATTTAGGTCTCTCACTGCATTTCTCTTCCTTTTTTCTATCAATGTCTCTATAAGTTGCAAATTTCAAAGACTTGTCAGCACTTACAGAAAATGGACCAATAAACTGCTGTGTAATTCCATTATATGCTAGGTTAGTTCTGAACGAAGGAACAAAGTGAATATTTTACTTCAGTTTTGCCCCACCAGCTTTGCATGCTCCATAGGTTTTTTTGTAAGAAGGCAATTCTTATTCATTATTAGCTTTCAAGCCTAGATGTTTTTTAAAGAAAGTATCATTTGCACCTTAATGCAACTTGGATTGGGAAATACATTATTGCTGTAATTGAGCCAGACATCAAATTTAAATTATCAACAACATTTTTCCAGTTGTATTTGATTTTCAAGTTAAAATAAGAAACCCTGTTGTTGAAATCAGATCCATTTTATTATAATTCTTAATTGAAAAGCATTTAAAGCATTTTTTCTGAAAGAGAGTATTTTATAATTTTTTCTGAGTTTGAATTTTTATAAAAAGAATGTCCCATCACAGATAAAACTGATTCAAATGTATAATTACTCTCATAGATAGGGGTGGAGAAAGGGGACTTCTCAGCCAATGATCAGTAATTTAGCTGTGAAAATCATATTTGTTTGACAATGAGTCCTACACATTATGGTATGCTCTGTGCTCAGAGTGATACTTCCTTTTAGTTTCAAGGATATTTACACATGATTTGTTTACTTTTTGTTTACTTGTGTATTTATGGATTTCATGAAGCCTGAGGTACCTCCTTTTATATTGTACTTGTCATCGTTCAGAATGTGGCACTTAAAGGACCATTGAAGGCATTTATTTATTTATTTGCTGCATCTGAAAGAGGGCATTTGATAATGTTGAGCAGCGTGGGGTTTTCTTTTGTGAATGAAGGTCCTGGAGCAGAATATACTGCTTTGAATGTATAACTCTCTTTAGAGGTTTGTCATTGGAGCAGATAATGTACAGCAACATAGTTGTGTGTCAGCCAATGAGGTCTAGAGCCAAGTTATTTCTTATGGTATTTTCTGTGTTTTACTAAATACAGTGCTTCATTTTTAGACCGTATAAAATAGATACTGACATATGCCAACTTGCATGAAGCATTCATGTAAAGTGTAATTTTTAGCAGCTTATCATATATAAGTACAGTAGACTCTCAGTTAACCAGAACTCGGGGCTCAAAAAATGCCAAGAGCCAGGTTGTCATGCCACATAATGCTTACAGGCACCTAGATTTCATCCACTGTATGTCTCTGCAATAAAATTTTACCTGGAAGCAGACAGGCATGAGTGACTGAGCCAGTGCAGTGTTCGGGTTACATTCCCCAAGTTCAGCACTGCACCCTCCATCCGCATGTACCTGTGTGTAAATGAGGAGTGAAAGCTGCTGCTGCTAGAACAGCCCTCACTGGCAAATATACTTAGCAGAGCATCCAATGTGCGGCTAATCTAGGACTCTTTTAATAGTAACTCTCAGGCAACCAGAAACAACATTTATCCAGCGTCTACCGATCCCCATGGGTGCCGTATAACTGAGAGTCTTCTGTATATGATATTATCTTTTCTGAAGAAAATACATTTTGGAATTCAGATCTTCTATGTAGAAGTGTTGCTTTGGTATCCGGAAAGAAACCATAATGGAAACCATATAATTTTTCTTCAGGATCAATAAGGCAGTCTGCCTATTATTCTACATGTGTTGTTATGAAATGAAATGGATGAGTGACACATTTCAACCACCTTCATATTGTATACCTTACATATCAATATTAGGTACTTTGCTTTATAGTTTAACTGATAAGATAGAAAATTACCCTTTGTTCATCACAGGAATCTTGTCATTGAAACACAACTTTCCAAATTACTGTATTACTCATTTATTTAAATTTAGGTACGAGCAAGTCTTACTTTTGACTTCTCACTCTCAGTATGTGGCATTTTGCATGGCAGCTTGCAAACTGAATATGGTTACACAATATCTTTTGGTGTCATTTTCGTTGGCCATTGTTATTTATTTGCTTTACAATACATACTATCATGGACAAGTAGGAATATAACATGTCAATATATGCCATTTTATATTTTGAATGTGTTACATCCTAAAGTATTTAAAGGACCACAAAAGTCCCCTACATATGCTCTGCATGATTTGATAGAGGGTAAAAGAAATCATGTGGAAAATGTGTTTTAATTTTGAATTTTGATGCTGAATTCATGGAGTTATGATCAATTGAAGTCAGGCCATTTCACTGTGTTGACTCAAATTGACCTAAATTAGTAATGAGCCCTGTGCCACACAGAACAAGTAATAATTAATTAGAATCAGGTGTAGGAGCTTTGAATGAGGCAGTGGCTGAGTCATTGTAACTAATTAAATAACTAGTTCACATCATGTTTCAATATATATATATATATATATATATATATATATATATATATATATATATCAAATAATTAAATTAGTTTGCTTTAAACATTATATGTAAAAGTTAGAGTGTTTGGTGTGTTTTCATTAAGTCATTGGTTCTAAATCAATGCCTCCCACTTGTTTTTTTACTTAACTAATGTATTTATTAACACACACATGACTGATATATATTGAAATAAATAAGTAATATTTTTAATAAAAAACAGAACAAGTGGAAGCCAAGGGAATTGATCCTGTGACTTACCAATTAAAAAAATATTTAAAACAGTTGCCTTACCAGTGCGCCACCATAGCCTTCTTATAAAGTGAGTACAAATCAATAATTCAATGTATAACGGTTACAGGCACCAGTCTGCCTCATTATTTATGCAGAGTCTTGTGGGACGTCTTCAAGGGCTAAACTAAAATGACAATATCTAAGTCAATTCTTGATCAATTTTAAAAATGTAAACACATTTTACACTTGATTTTCCACCATCTAACTGATGGTGCAGAGTATGTATGGCGACTTTTATGGTCCTTTAAGATTGTCATCCCCTGGTTATCTTTCTTTTCTTTCTTTCTTATTAATATGGCGGTTCCTCTCATCAGTTAGAGTACTGTTTACTATATTCACCAATTGATAGACTTGGAGAACTCCTTGAGAATCTGTCCTCTTCCTGTGTTGTAATATGAAGCCCATATGTGAAACAACTTATAGCTGTACAAAACATCTGCATTTTAATATTCGCTTACATCAGCAGCACCTTCACACTGATTGTAAAAAGAATAGTGTCATATACCCACTTACTAGTTGTGTATAAAACTAATCTGATAAGTTTAAAACTTTTCTCCTAGATTATATGCACAAATAAAATATGGCCACTGAATCTTAGTTTTGTTCTCGTCTAACTCACTCATATACAAATAATTGCTAGAGTGACTTTATTCCAAGACCTGCTGTGTTCCTATTATTGAAAGCATTGCTCTGCTATTGAAATGAAACAACAATAGAGGTGACTGTGTTGGCTCTGCCTGTGTTAAGAACACTGATCAAGCCACATGAGATCTCATTTCAGGCATAATGTGCATCGAAGGACAAAATTAGATTGAGAAGTAAATGGAGCCTAAAATCTCCAAAGCTTTATCTGTCAAGAAGCTGCAGCACGGCAAAGTTTAAATTCCAGTTCTTTTGTCATTGAATGTTACAGTAGATACTGTAGTTTTCAAAAATCATCAAAAATGACCTCCAATCAGATTAACAACTGCAAATTTCTAAATTCAAATTTAAAATACAATATATATATATTAATATTCTGATTTTTTCCCTGTATAGTGCATCCTATGCACTATAAGCTAAATGCTGCTCAGTGCATTTTGAGGTGCTGTTTGGGAAAATGCATCTTATGATCATATCTCCCTAAGAATATGTTTTAGCTGAGTGAAGTTTAGTTTACAGTACATGTGTTCTGTTTTTGCATTGGTTTTCTATCCGCCATTTATGCATCTTTAATGTTTGCACAGGTATTGTTAAACACTTTTATTTGTGGATTAATATTTTCTTTTTTATTATTATGTTTTTACTGTATAATTTGATAATTTTGCTAAATTCACATTGCCAGTTTGGCCATTTCCAAGTTTTGAGATTTGATGCAGATCTTGAATGGTGCACGCCAAGTATATATTGGGCATATATTGCTTTAACAAACTTTTCCTAATAAAAAATATTCTAAACATTTTTTAAAATACTTTTACGTAAAACTTAACATAAATTTATGTAAAAAAAGTAAATATCGAGCAAATCTTTATAGCTCTTGGAATGTATATGTATATCACTTTCAGTTTAGTTAATGCAATAATGTCCAGTACAGGGTACAAAGTGAAAAACTTCAGTTGCACAACCAATACAAATAAATGTCTTAAAATGTAAATTAAAAAAACACACAAACTTGATGAAATCATGTCATATGGTTCATCATCACAGGAAATGTACTCTTACAGCCTTATTAAATTGCAATTTGGCCAATTTAATAGGGCTCTATATAAGCACATAGCATATTTTTTTACAGACGTTTTTAGTTAGTGAAGACCTTGCTTTTGAATAGAAGATCACCAACTAAAAACTTCTGAAAAAAAAATATGCTGTGTGCTTATATAGAGCCCTATTCAATTGGCCGAATTGCAATTTAATAAGTCTGTTAGTGTTCATTTAATGTAAAATTAGGACACCTTTGAGAAGTTACCTGATTTACTTACCAGCTAAGATGCAATGATAGTATCTATGTTGTCACATGGAGCATATAAGCAACTTCACTTGCATAAAGTGCTTATAGAAAAGGGTGCTACTCACTGCTTGATTAAATAAACTTGAGGCTTTAACAATAGCAAATATACATAAAGTCCACATTTTATTTAATATCATATGTTACGTCCATTTACATTTTCTGTCCCTTTAAATGTTAGTCTCGCAACAAAAACATGGATTTTTTTTTAACTTTAATTTCAAATGCATCCCACATAAAAGAAAAACAAATAACAGACAATTATTTCTTGTTTACAGCTACCTCTTAGAGAAATAATTACATTTCTTAAAAAGTGACCTTTAAGAAAAAGCCAACTGTTCTCCTACACTGGGCATCTCTCATGTCAGGGGAATGGAAGCTGAGATCTATTTACAGTTTTATTGCTGTAAAAATCAAAGGTAGATATTGTCTCACCATGTGCACACTGCAGGTGCTACTCACTGTGCATTAGCTGACTGCAATCTAACAACATGGGCATTTAAATTTTATGTGACGTGCTTGGCTTGTTTTACTGCATATTGGAAAAAAATATGTTGAGAGTTTACACTTGAGTATGCAGCAATAATACATTATATATTCCTGCTTTCCAGGCTCCATTTGTATTTGTTTGTCGTAGACATAGTAAGAACTTCCCTAAGTAATATGATACACCATGTGAATTTGTTTTACTGCAATTCTCCTTATCCGAATATTAATATTATATGGTGTTTAGCAAGAGCCACAATGGACGTCTGGAATTTCATAATTTTTACTGCAAAATCTTTATCCACTTGACACATCCTCCTAGCTGCTAATTTCATGCAGTCACTTAAACACGATGGATAATTGTGTTCTGCTTATCAATGTTTAATTTAAGGCCTGTTCTGTCTGACCCGTATGCCCTCTGTGTATGCCATGCCTCATTATCAATTTCATACCCACACCTGTGGCATTACCTGCAATGGTCTGGGGCTCTCTGACCCAATGTCCAAAAAGAATACGCAAGCTAACAAAATGATTACAAATGTTCTATGTGGTACCGTGTCATGTATTCAAATAATTAGGAAATGTGTGAAAAGTCATCTTAAGAAGGAAGCCGCAGCAGTTCTTGTTTTATATATATATACAGAAACTTAACAACCTAGGATTCCCATGGAGTGTAGGAGGCATTGTAAATACCATACCTCATAGTTCCAAGCACAGTCATTACAGTCAATACAAACCAGCGCCTACTATGTCAAGATAATATTCAGGGAGGAAGGAGGAATCCGCTAGCAAATTATAGTAACAGTCAGGGACTATTGGCTTATTTTGTTTTTTAGACATATTGTTAGCAAATAAAAATATGTAAATATATTCAGTGGTGTACAAAGTCAGAAATGTAAATATATATATATATATATATTATAAATTGAACTATATATATCTATTTCTATCTCTCGTTTTTTAACTTGTTTTAGACATGTACTATTTATTTACTATATATATATATATATATATATATATATATATATATATATATATATATATATATAAACTAGCAAATTGCCCATCAAAAAATGATGGTTCTAAAATTGTAAGGCAGGTAATGCTGTTTGCCATGCAAAGTAAGTCTTTTGGTTGTCTGAGTACCTTTGGCACTCATTGCGAGCCTCTCTGTGTTTTTTTGGTCATCTGAGCCCCTTTGGTGCTCATTGAAAGGGCCGCGCTGAGCGCCCTTGGCGCTCATTGTGAGTCTCTCCCCTGATGTACTTTTGCTCCTCTGAGCACCCTTGGCACTCATTGTGAGCCGCGCACTGAACACCTTAGACGTTTATTGCGATCCTGTCCTGTTTTTTTCTCTCTCTATGTATTTTTTTATGCTAATTAATAACATCATAAATTAATATACTTTACCTACTTGTAATTAATATATGCATCAGACATTGTGCTGAAGAGCTAACAATCTGTTTGGATGTTCCTGCAGCATACAATGTACATTCGCAATCTTGCTGAGCTGAGGTGTAAGTGTCAGAAATGTGTGAAGTGTGTAGTGTAAATAGGCTGCGTGCGCGAGGGGAAGCCGTTTGTTTAGGTGTGTAATACTGCAGTTTGTAATGGTACTGCTATTAGTTGCAAGTTAGTGTTGTAAAATGGCAGTGATTGTGTATGTGTTACGGGGGTGTGGAGTGTATTTTATACCTTGTACAGTCTTGTGTAAAAGTCTTATGTGTCTGGTCTGTTTTTGCGTGTTTATTGGTTGTGTAGCCTCGTTTTCGTTTTTTTCGTCCGCCATTTTTTTTGTTGCTTAGGCGATTTTCGTGTGTGGAAACTCAGCAAATTGTGGTTCAGTTGTCGTGCAACCTGACTCCCAGACGTTGTGGCTGTCCCCCAGTGCTGTGAGTGATGTTTTTTTCTTCTTGTATTTTTGCTAATTTTGGTAATCTTATTGTTGTTTTTGTAGGTGCGCAGTTCGGCGGTTAACTTTGTCGTTATTGGACCTCGTATTTATTTTTTCTAAGTGCCGTTATTTTATTTTTGTAAGTCTCGCTTTCCTTGCTTTCCTTGTTGGCAAGTGTTACGTGCCGTGATTTTTTAAGGCGATTTTTTCAAATTCCACCAGCGCAAGGAGCCTCTTCAGAGCTCCTTGCCAGCAACTGCGGCCCTCTCGTTAGCAACAACTCGTATTGCTGAGAACTATATATGTGATAAATAAGTATACAGAATATATATATACGGTATATATATATATATATATATACACATATTAACATAATCTGAAATGCATTGTCGGCATAAGGAAACTATTTTAAACAACAAACAATATACATATTTACAAGATGGAGACACAAATATACCTGTGCATAATCAAGCCACACACCATGCATGTTCCAGATGACAGAGCTCAGTATATATAAGTCAAAGCAATCAAGGGAAATTATCTTAAACTTCTTTAGATTGCTAACCACTTATATATATATAATTATTAACACATTTGGGAAATACTATATGAAGAAGGAAAATTGTTCCTTCAATGAAGGAATGATAGAAATCTACTGGGCAAACAAACGAGTGCTGTATTATAGTCTGTGTGAGGAAGCATTACATACAGTATGTCTTCTAAAGCCTGGCCTTGTGTGTATTTTACATATTGACTCCAAGTTCTTACAGAAACTTATGTATAAAGAAGATGCTGATTCTAAAGCCATGTAGGTTTTGGTCACAAACCATCTTCTCACTCCAAAGAAGCTTGCAGATTCTGCAATTTCCATGTATTTTTATCACCCACCAGGAGTGCCCAGAAATAGAGGAAGTACAGAGACAAGTCCCAAGCCAGGACAGCTTCAAAATTAGCAGCCTTATTAAATTGCGATTCAGTAAATTTAAAAGGGCTCTATTTAAGCACATAGCATATTTTTTATATGTTAGTGAACTTCTATCCAAAAGCAAGGTCTTCACTAACTAAAAACTTCTGTAAAAAAATATGCTATGTGCTTAAATAGAGCCCCGAAACGCAATTTAATAAGGCTGTAAGTATTTTGAGACTGCATTTAAAGGACTTTTGTAGACTTATGTTTTCGATATATGCTTCTGAATAACTTACATTGATAATGGGCAGGGCCGGATTAAGATCTTTAGGGGCCCTAAGCACTTAAAAGATGTTGGTGCCTCCATATATATCTATTTCAAAACATAAACAATAATAAACTGTTATAATATATGGCCCTAACCTCTGTTATTACTATTTTATTTTTTTATATGGATATATATATATATATATATATATATATATGTGTGTGTATTTATGGGTGTGTGTGTGTGCATTTTTTATCATGTACTGTGGGAGCTCCCTTTTATTGCACCATTTGCAGTTTTGCACATATGGTCCATGGTAGATACAGCAATGCAATATCTCTGTAGTGCCCCTTTCCCCTTGATGTTCTAAGCATGTGTTTATTTTGCTTAATGGTTAATATAGCCCTGATAATGGTCAAAAAATATAAAGACAATAAAATATTTAACTTTTAAATGCAATTATTCCTTTATTAAACTCCTTCTTTCAGCACATGAGAGTGTGTCTTTGTGAACTAAGGAGCATTGCAGTAGGCTTATTGAAAGCGCATGCAGTTTTACCTGCCACATTTCCATTGTTGCAGATAGAAGCTTCCTCTGCTTTCCCATCAGTGGAAACCAAACTGTGACTTCCACTGTAGCATATCTGCATATAAGTGTGTGGGTGTTTTAGGCTTTTTATGTTGGACAAAGAAAAGGAATACTAATTGCTTAACTCACTTTGACATCCACTTATAGAGCCATCAGCTAGATATTTCTTGTAAATGACCACTGCTGATTAGGAATAAATTCAACATATTTGTGAAGTATGCAGCACGCTAAAAAAAATTGGAAGTAATGGAAACACAATTATTATTATATATATATATATATATATATATATATATATATATATATATATATATAAACACATATAAACTTACATTTTGAAATATAGAAAGGAGAAAGGAGGAGCTGCAAATGGGGTGGGAGGGGGACTCCAATCTGAATGGCCTAGGGCAGCATAAAACCTAAATATGACCTTTTTCTTCAATTTTTTTAGTTCAAATTACTCTATATTCATTATCACAATTACTCTATGTAATATAATTTGCAATAATATTTGTTCTGATCAATATCTATTTTGAACTGATAGTAGATTACTTTTCATGTCTACTCTGAATGACAAACATTCCTTACATTTATATTGCAGCTTTTTAATTCCAGATAGTGATATAACAACAGTGCTAGTTTCACTTTCTTTGCTGAAATAGGTCTGTAAATTATTTTAGTAAATATGTATTGCTAAAGAATAAGTCATCTTTAATTGTTTGCATATAAATAACAAATTGAATATCTCTAAGTTTAGTTTAATTAGCCTATCTATAAGCATTTTATAATTTCTACTTACATAGAAACAATTAAGAAAACTCAGATATCTCCCCAAAGGGCGATTCATTGCTATATTATCTGGCAGCAGCTTAACAGACAACCCTAACTGGAGCTTTAAATGCATTTTTAATGGTGTTTATGCGGTAATTAATGTCTAGCCTTGTGGGTCATTCCATCTGTAATCCAAACGATGAAGGGAAATGCAATTGTTAGTACCAAGAGGTGCTGGTTTATGGAAGTCAGGAAATTTAAAGGGCCACAGTAATGATACAGCTTTCAGGACTTTTAAGTAGTAAACAACAATTTATTAAAAAAATCTTCTGTGAGAAACTTGACAATGAAAACTGCAGATTTCCCCATACATTTCAAACTGTAGCAGGAAGTGCCACATGTCTCCCCTGACCCTGCCAGTCAAGCTTTACTCTAAACATGTAGGTTCAGGGAAGGTAGCTACACTCTGTGCTACAGATTGCAAAAAAAAAAAAAAGAGAGTAGACTTCCATATAGATTCACAACAGGCTTATTAACGGATGATTTTTGCACAAAAGATTCTTTTTTTAAAATCTTTATAATCTGTTTTGGCAGTTTTCACTTTAAAATTGTACAGTAGTAAGAAGTACTACCAATAGTTAAAAACGCAGCAACTTTAATCCTGTTAGATAGTATTGAGGACAACTGTAAAATAGAATATGGAGCCAGATTCACTATAGCTTGCCATGGAGGCAATGACTCTTGTGGTATTTATTGGGGTATATGTATCATAGAAACATAGATTTGATGGTAGATAAGAAACCAAAAGGCCCAGCTAGTCTGCCCATTCTATATACATAAAAGATTGGCTTAATTTAAGTTTAGGATAGCTTTGTGTTTATCCGTCAAACTCAGGGGTAGCCCCGGACGGCTCTAGCTACACCACTGCTATAAGGTATTTAGCACAACTTCAATGTCTATCATCATTCTCAATTTATCTTTAGTTCTGTACAGTCTCTAAACTATGATGGTTCGTACACTGTTTATTGAACGGTAGTTTATTTCATTTGCATACTATAAACCTTTATAGTGTGGATTTAAACATAACTATAAACAATGGGCCAGATTCACTTAGATTCTCACATCCTGGGAAAGGATTTTCTGAAGCTGCAATGGCTGTTTTCCACAGAAAAGTGATTAGTGAACAGTCATACTAGCCTCATACAACCTCTTTTGTAGCTTTCCTGTTGGCTGGCCATACAATGTAGTGGAGACTGGCCACTGGTTGGCGCTGATGCTTTTTAAGTGTGGTGCAGCTTCTTTTTTAGTGAATTTGATAGAGTTTAGGGATAGGTGTTAGGGTTAGGTGTTAGGGTTAGATATTAGATGTTAGGATTAGGGTACTGGCAGATTATGAACTTTACATTGCCAATAAATTAATTGACATTTTGTCAGGCCACCTACTGGCTGATGGCTGCCACTGCTTGCGGCCAGCGAACAGGAGAGATCCCCTCTTTCACAGTCTCTTAGAATTTTAGTCAATCTAGCCCATTATGTACATTGTTACTATAAACTTTTTTTCTTACAAGATATATTTAAAACATATCACTTTCAATACCTCATTTTTAATTAGTGATATCAGATTGACATTGCCAATCTGAGCAAAAATATTGCTTTTTTTTACATTCACTGCTCATGTACTGAATAGAATGTTTTTTTTTTTCATTATCTTTTCTCATACTCAACTATTTTGCGGTGTACAACGAAAATAATGTGTTCCCCTGCTAGGAATATCAAGATATCTTGATATTCATACTGTGCAGTGATGACAAATGCATTGGCAGCCCTCTTGGCGCACAGGGAGATGTAAAAACATGCCTGGCATTGTGAGTTCTCGCATGGTGATTTGTTGTGCTTGATTCTTCAGGTCGTGATTTGGCAAGCACAACCCTCCCCGGATACCCTCCACACGTCCCCCCTGCTGGACAGGGCAGCTACTCTGCTCCAACGCTGACAGGAATGGTGCCTGGTGAGTTCTCTGTATATTTAAAACAAATGTATATTTAAGACATTTTCAAGTTTGCTTCTAGATAATGATGTCAGAATACCAATTGTTATTATATGATTAGTTATAAATATGCATGGAACTAACCTAATGAAAGTTGAGAGTAGGGAATGCTTATTTTTTCTGCCATTGTAATGCTTAGATACCATTTATAGTACATATACTATTGAAAACCCTATATTTTACTTAATCATCGAGAATATCTTTTTCAGTTTTCCCATAATCCTGTGTTTTTTCTTAAAGTACTGGGCTAAATTCCCTTGTAAAGTATAAAAGCAGTCACATTACAATTAAATCCCAGACACACACAGGGTTATGGTTTCCAGGCACCCTATCAGAGCAGTGGAAAGTTATACATTATAAATGAGGTTTGGAGCGTTATATAAATCAGACATTGTGTAAGGTTCTCTAATGGGGGAAGTATTTGTATGCATTATTATTATACTAAGATTTGGGATTGCCATTTGTTCTCCAACACTTTACCCTTTAGTACATATACAGTCACATTAAATTCCCCTAATGTGTAAAAACGTAGCTCGCAAGATTTAAGGCTATTAAATTGGCCTCTTAAACCAGCCTGCTGACGACTTGCAGGGTAGGAGCAAGAAAACCCTACGAGACGTGAAAATTCGACTGGCAAGCTTGCAAATCCTTTGATCTGCCAAGCCCATAACCGCAATGTTCCAATTATGCTATTAAATTGCCTCCAAATCACTGGCGTTCAACCCCGTAATTCGTGAATGGAGCCAAGAAGCCAAGGAGTGCTAGAGAGGAACCGCAAGGGGGGTAAAGTCCGAACCTGTAGCACTTTAAATGCACATATACACACACTACTGTACTTTTATGAACAGGGAAAGTGATGTTAGGTCTTAGAATTAATAGCACAACATTCTCAAGCTTGCAAATCGGCCAAATAAAATACTTTATTTCATGTTTACTTTCCGTGTCATATCGATCTCGGCAATCAATGTGTTAATACATATAATGGAACTAGTATGTAATAGAATAACATATTTATGGCTTTATAAATATTGCATTACATCTGGAATGTGGGTCAGATCGTAACTCATAATTGAACGCGGTAAGCCTTTGAAATCCCACCTCCATTTTTCAGTGACGTAATTCTGATGATTTCTATTTCCATTGGCTCTATCTAAACCCATAACTATGGATTTTACTAATTAATACCGTCCACCGCTGCACATCCAACGAGTGAAAAATGGTTTACTGGTTTGCCTCTCAAGCCCTTAACTCGCAGCATGTTCGCCGTTGCGGGTCTCACGTTTCAGATACAAGCTTCGAATTTAATATGGCTAATGGTCCTTTATTAGTTTCCTCATATATGTAACAACTTTGTGGTTAAGATGCAAAAACTGTTAAATGTTTGTGCAAAGATCTGGCATCAAATTATGTTGATATTGGAAATGTACAGCTTGATGTCTCTGTGCCCGGGCTCTTTTTAAGAAGCTCCATATATCTAATGAGCAATGTGTTAGGATATCATTAATGCAGCACCAGGCCTGTAGGACAAACTTATTTATTGGCTTATTCCTTAGGAAAGGAGTCTTTTAGTGAATGATTGTTACAATTCCTGCAAGGTTGTATGAAAGCTTTTTTTCCAGCATTGTTGTGCTTCTTCTCCAAACAGCACAGATTCACTTGGAAGAAGTTTTACCAGTGTGTGTGTGTGTGGAAAAGTTATAGTTTCTATATAATAGTGGCATCATAAAGACTGTACAGTGAAGAAAACAGACTTCTCAAAAGCAGTACTTAAAAATAAAAAAAATCTATATATTACAGTTATCATTGATAGCACTGTTAATATGTTGCACAGTTCATGTTTTATGATTAATTGATGAAAGTACCTTTTTAAATGACTTATCCAAGCTAGTGGTTAAAAGTGGCGGCCACTTTAAAAATAATTTATTACAGTTTGAAACCAAAGATGTTTTAGACTAAACTTTTTATCTACTCTATACAAGGGGATTTCTTTTTTTTTTGGCAGAAACCATACAACAGTTGGCTTTGGACTGAAACTAAATGGCAGGTTTGATTGAGTGCCACTGTGTGACCTCATTTGTCTATAGGGAGGCTGACCCAAACTCAAGAGAGAAATTTGTTCAAACAAAGTCAGGTTCTTTATAAATATCTCAGGCGAATGGTATTTTGCTACAAGGTACACTATAGGACAGCATGTTGATGGCGCCTCATGATGATGGCACAGTACAATAGGTGTACACATGTACATTTATGTCTATATGCAGTGCCATTTCTGCCTAAATGTACATGACACTTTTTGTTATCAAGTATACATAAACAAACATGCATTTATGATTTTATATAGATATTTTATAGGGTTATAGCAATAGCTATTCTAACAAAACTTAGTTTAAATATAATTCAGTTTTTTTTTTTTTTTCAGTTTTTAAATATAATTCATTTAAACATTACATTATTTATTATTAATTCAATCTAATTGAATTTTTTTTATAGTGCATGTATTAGAATGCACTCATGTACAATATCTAAAAATCAGCGTTACAGATGGTCCATGGGTTACGGACAAGATACGTTCCTGAGAATGTCTTTGGGTTGGATTTGTATTTAACTCGGATCCCAGATGAATAATAATAATAATAATAATAGCAATACTATAATGGCTTGTGTGTGGTGATAATAATACATTGTAATAATAATAATAATAATAATAATACCCCAGTACTGTAATAATAAGTTACAGATACTATTATGCTCTTTCTTTTAATTCAAACAAACAGAACATAAATACAAACTAATACAAAAAGCCTTGGGAGACCATTCTTATGTACTGGTCGTCTGTAAGTTGGGTCATCTCTAACCTGGGGACCACCTGTATTTTAATATCTTATTTGAATGAATATAGCTTATAGTAAGTCTGACCACCTTAGAGATTGTGGAATAAGGACATTTTCTCCTACTGGAAATGCGTCAGCCTATATTATGAAATTATGCCACATCATTGGGCTAGATTTACTAGAATAACCATATTTTTTCTATGGGGCTGCAATGTTTTTTTTTTTTCAGTGGCAATATATATATAAAAAAAAGGCGTGCCTATTGCCTATTTGTTAGCAGAGAATTTTGCAACCCATGCAATTGAATCTACCCCTCTGTATATAATATTGTCTGCACACTTTGCATTGAATTGATATTGTGCTTGTTCTAATGCTGTGACAGAGGCCTCTGCCACCCTTATGTTTTTGTCCTCTGGGGAGCTGGCTTTTGGTCTGTCTCTTTGATTTCTTTCTCACCAAACTGTCACTCCCATTGCCCTTTTGTGCTCTGATAAAGCCTGACAGGAAAGAGTAGCCCATTTAGGAAAACCGGTGCTGAGACAATACTCATTATTGGGGCACCCAGATGTACTTGGTGAACTCCGGTAATTTGTTTTTAATGAAAAACCAAGCAGTGACCCCGAACAAATGAATTTCTTTTGTATTAAGTCGGTATTACCTGAATTATCCTGAATTGAAGTAAAGTTATAGTCCATGAATGAAAAACACAATATGGTATATGGTATAATCTGAAATACAGTTTTATTTATTATGGTGAAGGTACAATATGTAGACAAGTGTCTTAAATAACAATTGTACATTTCAAGGAATGATGAGAGTATACTTGTTCAGCTTAGTAAGTATTTATAGGTAGAAGGTAATCTACATAAATAGTCAAAAACATATTTAGAAAAGATTACTTCTATTATTTAAAGACAAGATTTTTACTCCACACATTGTAATAAGCACATTAAAATATGCGCTTTCGAGAGTCCCATCTGCTGAGGTCATTGGTCAAACTAGGACTTTGATCACTTCCATTGGCAACAAATCAAGCATTTTAGTTGACCAACTATCCTGTGAAAGTACTTGTGCATGAACAGAACACACAATGGTCAGTAAGTTCTAATATATGTAATTAGTTGACTTTTGCTTCCGTCTTCTTTTTATTACTGTTACTTGTTATATAAATATATGATTTTGCAGAGGAGAATACATAAAACAAAATTTTTTAACATAATGAAAATACTCCTATTCTAGATTAGTTTACACTTTACTTTTGCTTCTATGTCCTTACATTACTGATATACAGAGTAGCACATTACTGATATTTTATGATTATAATATCTTGTAAAAATTAAACATGATCTTAACATCAACATTGCTAAATTCTAGATAGTTTTTCCAAGCAACCCAAGCAGGTGTTCCATTTTCCTGTACTTGTAACTTAAGGCCTCACCTTGCCTGATGCCAGTAATTCCAACACCTTAGATTCTTATTTAAAGTCTTCATCCATTTACCTGTGAATTGAAAGAACAAACGAGATAGTCAAGATGTAAAATATAGAAGGAAAGGGAAGAAAGAAAGTAGTGAGAGATAGAGAGGAGAGAGAGAGAAAAGGAAAGAGAAGACTGAGAAACAAACGACTAAAGCCAATTAGTTAAGGTTCTTTATAGAACTTTCACTTGCAATGAAAACAAAGAAAAAACAACAACTCCTAGTGATTATACCCATCGTAGCATTAGCAAGCAAAGCAGACTATGTATAAACAAAGGCTTCTGTTTTTTTGAAGAGAAAGAGAGGAAAGAGTAAAAAAAAGAATGCATTGCATTGCTTCACTCTTTGGAAATATCTATGCATTTGTAATAACAAAATTACCATAATTTGCTCGTTAACACAGCTAGATCAGTCAAGCATTGTTCTAAACATGCAGAGGCTGCTTCTTGCTCCTGATCTGGCAGCAAGCTAAGCACGCTGGAAATTAGCATGCAAATGGCTCTAATTCGGCTGCCGAGCTGTCAGACTCACACTCACTGCCATGTTTCCTGTGAGATTTTGACAGACGTGGCCCAGAAATCCCACCCTTCAGGATTTCTATCCATTGAAACCACTGGGGACACTTTATGAATGACAGCTTAGCTTGCTGTCAAGTATTGCTTACTGTAGCAGGCTGTTGGGAGAAAGTACATTAATGTACATCGTTAGTGATTTATTTAATGAATTTATCTTGCATCTTATGTCTTGCTTTTGCTTAGGCGCCATAATTATTATGAAATTTTATAAATCAACTTTATATGTTATCCTATGGAGCCTATTCATCACAGAATGTAAAGGCAGTGATGCATTTAGATTTTTTGCTGTATTAGGCCCATCTTGATGTCTGCACCCACTAGTTAACTTCCCTTTGCATTCTGATCTTTCAGTGAGACCACCCTTGTCAATTGTTTACTTTTCTGTATAATGCAATAAACAGCAGTCATTAGATTATTGTGGTCAAGTGTCCGCTCTCTTTATGCAAGCCTTTTTAGAATAATATTGCCTGCCTAAATTTGCTGTCCCCAGACTTGAGTCTTGTTTCCTGATTACTATTCATCAAGATACCTTGATAAATAGGATTAGTAGAAAATGTCAGTGTTTGATAACTAAATGCGATTTGGTTATAATTACCAAACAGTATAAAAAGTAAGAAATTTATATATTTACCCCATTTGATAAAAAGGAATCCATAGAAAACAAAGGATGTGAACTCATTAGCTCTACCTTTTGCTCCATTTGAATAAATTAACCCAGTGGGATATTATTCCTAGCGAAGTGTTTTTATCAAATGTGATGAAAAGTGGTAAAAACATAGGAAATTCCATGATTAACCCACATATCAAACACATTTTTTTAAATCCCTTTTAATAAATATACTCAGTTGTCTGCCTCTCTACCCCCTGAATTGTTATATTGTACAAAATGTTAAGGAGCAAATATATAGTCAGAAATTTATAATTTATCACTATCCTTTTGAATGTAAAAACTCGATAAATAGTATATTAAAATAGTGAAAAATCAAAAAGGCAACTAATCTAAAAAAGCCTTGCTGTGTTTCTTCCATGTATACACACACACATATATATTTATATATATATATATATATATATATTCAAAATAAAATGAACAGACTATTTGTTTTCAATGTTCTTCTGTCTAATCTAATTAGCTAGGTTATGTACTTATTTTATGTAATGAAAATATGTTTTATGTGCAACCGTAATTCCTTTAAAATTTGAAAAATTAAAATTTATGGATTAACTCAGCACTTGTTCTTTTTTAATTGTGCAGCTCTGTTTAAAAAAAACCTATGTAAAAGGAAAGGTAGTTGGAATGTTCCTGAGGTTAACATTGATTTGATAAACCCTCTTAAAGCTAATATATAAACATGCAGTTCAATATATGACATTTTGTCATCTCAAAATGCTGAAGTGTTTAAATCAAGAAGAGAACAGGATTTAGGGAAAATAAACAAAGTCCAGCTTTTCTATAACTGAATAACAATCAACACTTTTCCAATTACAATACAGTTGTGAAGTCATATCAGTGTAAGTTTGCTTACTTTTTTCATGCCGTCTGTTGCTCAAAGTCCTCCCCACCTTCTGAAATTCAGACTAATTGAACAAATGTAAGGCACAGATTTATAATTTTAAATTATAATTTTCTGCTATGCTAATTGTCTTATGTACTGGCTCTTTGCTGGCATCTGACATAATTTGACCCTTTAAACATAAAAGGTTGCAGACCCATGTGTTATACAAACTAGATCTATGTGTCTAGTACAATCAATAAGTTGCATATCATCTTTTCATTGGAACCTAATTTTATATTAATGGAAATTCAGAAATGCGTTTTCATTTTCCATAATAATGAAGCCATAGGAGGTAAAGTCAATATCAAACGGTATAGGTATTTAAATACCTTAACAAAACATCACTAATCTCCCCATTTTGTGAAAGGAATTACAAATATAAAAAAATCTCTGTATTTTAGTACATTGTCAGAATATTATTATTATTATTATCATTTATTTGTAACGCGCCAACATATTCCGTATCGCTAATATTTACGAGGCGCTCACATATTTTTTCTCAAATAGTTCCGATGGCATATTTTTTAATGCCATCCAAGGGGTCATAGGGCTTGCTCAAAGATTGGATTCTTGATTTGCAATCTCAGAATGAAAAATATTAGATACATTTCAGTGCTGGCGCCATCAGAAATCTTGGGGCCCAGTTCAAATGTAATAGCCAGATACCCCTCAACCCAACCACAACCATTTTCTGCATCTCCCATAGCCAGCCTTTATATTAACTGCACATATAGTAGTGACATATGTTAATATGTATAAATTACTTAATTAATATTTTCTATGGAACTGGAAATGATATATCATCCTTGCTCTGCATAAAATGATTTGCCAATATAAATATATTATGTATATATATATATATATATATATAATATATTTATAGTGACAAATCATTTTTTTTAATTTTTATTGCATAAAACAATTTGCCACTGTAAAATGTTTTTTTTTTTCACTTTAGATTTGCCACTTAAAGGGTTAACTTACGGTGTGCATATATATATATATATATATATATATATATATATATATATATATATATAAATATATATATATATATATATATATATATATATATATACCATACAATTATACCCTTCTTTTTACTAATGTAATGCTGGAAACGTATTGTTACTCTGTTTCATAGAATAGTTTCCAAGCAATTTTCACATTGTTCTAGATGTGTTCAATATATTAACATTAGGAAGCTTTGTGGGCAAAATATTACAGTATATGGTCTTAATTGCAAATGTAAGTCCCTTTTTTCTTTTTCATGTGAAGTGTTTCATAAAAATGTTGAAAGCTGCATTAAAATTTTATAGCAGGCAGTGCAGGTCGAGAATAGACCAGTGACTTCACAGCAAGGTATATCCACCTTAACCTCCATTGCATTACTCACAAGTGACATGTTTGTGCATTACCATCTTGGACGTATTAAAACTTTTTGTACCGTATCAAAGTAACAAATAGAAAAAAGTAATAAGATGTAAACCATAATTTGCAATTTATGCACAACAGGCTAAATTTATGTTATAAATATGAAAGGCGAGCATTTTGAAATATTATTTTTCACATCCCCTTGCCATTTGTACAAAATAATTCACCGGCACGGTTGTAATGTTAGATATATATGATCCAGTAATGGTAAATACATTTAAAGGACCACTGCAGTTCAAGAAAAAAAGACTTTTGTATGTCAAATAGCAAACTAACAATATTAGCAACTGTGTAAGTCATGGACCCCCTTCTGGACCGCTACCTTTTTGTGTGGAAGGGACTTGTTTACTTCAATGAAGCTGTTACCTAAACCATGTAGGGTCACCCAAGATGGGCAGGTCATAGCAGAGAGATCAGACAAATCGCCATCCACTGGAGAAGGAACTAATATCCCACTCCAGAATCTTTGCAAAGAGAACCTTATGGATAAGCACAACGAGACACAAGATGTGCCTGGCATGCTGCGGTCCATAGGGTAATGGAGAGTCCGGCATGACTGAACAACTAAACACATCATGTCATGGACATAAACATTTTTTTTTTGAAAAATCTAAATGTACTGGAATTCATATTTTATATAATACACCACATCCTGAGGCTGGATGATGGATGTTTGTTTGTGGTTATTAATGGTGGAGGGTTGGGGCAAAAGGGAACAGGCAGAAGTTACATTTTTTTTTTTTTGATAAAGATTGAAATTGACACTCCTCTCCTTCCTCCTTACTGGCCAAGAAGTGGAATGGTGCATAATTCAATGCAACCATAGCCCTCCAGAAATGTAATCGCCCCTCTCCCACTTCCACCAGTGATCATGCAGCATTCCAAGCTCCTGCAGAGACACAAAAGTGTTATTTTTTAAACATTAAAAATAGATGTATGACTATTTTCCTGCTTAATTATACTCTTAGAGTCAAAGTTTTCAAGCATACTTTTTTTTTGCTTGCGCAGAGGTCCAAAGTAGAAGCCAATAAGAATGGCCAGCATCTGTATTGACTGACCATAGATATTAATAACTGGTGCTGTGACCTCTGGAGATCAAATAACGCCAGGGATTTCTCACTTCTTATGAGATCTGAAAACTATCAATGTGAACTACTGTTTTTGGAAATAATACAAATACCTTCAGCAACCGTCTTATATCTAAGCTGTTATGGTAAAAGCAAATATTATTTTAATATATATTACGGTAGATATAGTAAAAGTAGAAAAATAAATTAATTTCAAGTAATATTGTAATAATACAGCAAAGGTCTATGTGTAAAAAGACTATATAATTTTAAATTAGGATATAATTTTAATGATCCTTTTTTAAGTTACAGTAGCAATAACCCTAAAAGTTAGCAGAACCACAGTTGTCAGCACACTTAATTAACAATAATTACCACTATTCTAGGTAGATTCACAGAGACACCAAGGCTTATAATGTGCATGGACAGAAAAAGTATGAAAGTGGAAAAATAATTAGGAATATTGTGGCACAAATAATACTTTGTTAAATAAGACAAATTGTACAAATTGACATATTTGAATTCACAACATCACACTATCTTCGTTAAACAAATGTCATATTTTGTGCACACATTTTTTGAACTTCTCTATATATATACTCTTTTAGAGAGCACTATAATAGAAGACTTTGATAACTCAAAATACAGTTGTGACTTCAAATCAGTGTCAGTCTGCTTCATTGTTTCTGTGTTCTCTGCAACTCACAATTCACTGTCAACACAAACATCCAGTGTATGACAGCACTGTGATTGTCACTGACTTTGAAGAAATAAAACATATGCCTTGCACTTTCTTGAGAACAAAATTAAAAATGTGGCCTTTGAGAAAGACATTGAAGCCATTTAGAGCATAATTACTTTTGTATAATTTTATTGTAGTGTTCTAGGCAATGCCACATTTTATTTAATGTTTACTGTACCATTTATTTTATTGAGAAAATAGCCGGATTTCAATCTACTACCATAATTCAAACTGTATTGTAGGGCAAATAGCAGGTTTTGATAGATATAGCTTTTTATGCATTAAATAGCTGGCCTATTACGTACTTTTTAATGTAATATACAAGCTGTTTCTGTAAATTTAAGTTGCTAAGTACAGTATTTACCCCGATTCTCCATGCAGTCAAGCATAGCTTAACTCCAAAGATTATGATTGTTATTGGAAATTGCTGAAGAAATTTATGGTCCATATGATTACTTCTACAATGGAAAATGTTTGAAAGAAAATTCAAAATCACAATGCTGAAAATATTACAACGAGGCACTCTTTGTTACAGAGGGAACTTTGACATCCTTAAATCAAAGAGAAGATGATCCAAACTAGAAATTAGGGACCACAGATGCTAAATTTACTTTTAATGCATAGAATCACATTTCAAGAAAATAAAAACTATTATATATCTTAATTCATACTTTATTTGTACACAGCCTTTCAGTGCCATCTGCCCGTACGCATTCAGTGTCTCTAGAGTTATAGTGCTATGTGTTTCAATGTAATCATATTTATATACATTTGCAATAATATATTCAGATGATTTATCATAATGTGAAACATAAAGAAAGTAGCTATATGCTTTGCCCCCAAATCTTACTCCAAAATGTTAACCTATAAATTATAATGTTTCATATAGAGAGTTTCACGTTGCAACCACTAAAATATATGGATATCCTAACAGGACATGATTACATTTAGCAGCTGCCAGTTTCACATTGGACCCAATATGTTTTAATGGGTCTGTTTGCCCTATATTTAAAGAATTTTATTTATTCTTCCTTAGCCCATGATTGTCTACGGATAAGCCTTGCTGGATAAATGATTGAACTCTGGTTATCACTTTGGTTACCTGATGGGTGTTGCTATAATGGTGAAGCAACCACAGAATCACGTTGGGTACAGAAAAATCCAGACTAAGAGCCCTATCATATTCGAAGCCCGCAAATGCCTCTAACCCTAAATTTTGTCTGCAGGTGTTTTTTTCTCTATATGTTTAGATGTATTCTATTGACCTCAGATGGCAATTTACCTCCCTAAGCCTAAACTGGTAACCCTGCCTTTTTAAGTCTTATTTCATGGGATGTGAGAAAATAATCTGACAATATATAAGCAAGCCCGTAATTTACTTCTTAGACACAGCCAATAGTAAATGAGACCATCATCACTAACACATGGAAGTTAGACGTAATCTGCAATTGGAGGCTACAAATTAATTAGTGTCATTAAGTAATATTGTGAGCTTGCATTCACGCAATCTAGCACTCTATAAAATGCCTCATCTGTTGTAGTCCATGTGGGTTTCATGATGTGTATTAACCCCTTGAGTCCGTGATCGATATTACTCAGAAATAACATTTAAAAAATATATTTTTACTTGCATGTGTGTGTGTTTGAGACTATTCTGCAATTAATGTCTTTCCATGCCTTCCCATGCTTTTAAAGTACAGTAGTGTGTGTTTAATTGCTGTTACAGCTTTAATAAGTGTTTGAAAAAGCCATTGCAGGTTAGACTTTATTTGCGAGCTAGCGCTACGGGTCTAAGAATATGGATTGTATGTTACTTTAATTATTTAGCTATCTTAATATTCTATGTAGCGTTAAGGAAGTTAAAAGAGAAAACATAATTTCTCTTTACGAAATCTCTAGCTGTAATAGAATCTCTTTGTGCTTCACATTTATTGGTGAGAATAGTTTCCTTGCTTGGTAGTAGGTTTCAATGCCTTTTTAACTATTATATTATTGACCTTGAATGTCTGGTAGATATCAATGTACCAAAGCGGGAGGAGACTTTGAATTTACAGGAAGTTTCTGTCTGCACAGTTGGAATGTGGGACTTGCAACTAAAAGTGCTCTCAGAAGAACTAAAGGAAAGCTAATTAGTTTACTGGGAAAGTAATCAATAAACAAATGGAAGCCTTCAGTAAAGATTAATTGCATATAAAAGTTACAAAATGTAAAGGTTATGTTTATGTATGTTTTTTTGTCCCTTACTATGTTTAGCTAGGAGGGCAAGGCAATTATCTAAATCAATGGTAGTCAGCTTGGTCCCTACCGCCCCCTAGTGGGCGATTCAAGCTTTCATGGTGGGTGGAGGGGTAATCGCATGGTGGTGTCGCTGACTAGTGATGTCACACGCTGGAGACCCACAGCACCATGCTTGGCTAGTGAGAGAGCCCAGGGACAGCAGTCCGGACCGGATCACTATCTAATAAGTACATGGTGATACATAGCTAGGGTCATAGGATTTATGTAATCAGAAAAGAGAGAGGGAGAGAGTTAGTGCAGCACTGGTGGGTGGTAAGGAAATTATACCATCAAAAGTGGCCGGTAGGTATTAAAAGGTTGAGGAGCACTGATATAAATGGTTGTGGAACTTTTGATTGCCTCACCTGTACTCCCTGTCTTGGATTCCCTGAGGACTGGTTTGGGAACCACTGCTTTAATGGGTATAGTATTTTGTGTTGTGAATATCCATGAAAGAAGCACATACATTAAGATATGTAGATTAGTTTAGAAGTCTAATATATAATTTAATATCTTCTACACGCTAAAGGATAATGTAAAACAGCAATACTGCCTTAAAACACTTGGGGAGAACACTGAACAACTGCAGTAAGTTCTTCAACAGATTGTGTAAGACATAAACACCTTTGTGTTGACAAATATATGTTCCCCATATAATAGTCGCTACATGTAAATATAAGTAGCTGACATATTGTTGGAAGTCTTATTAAGGATACAATTCCACTACTAGACATTTTGCAGATGATATTTTGAAACAATCTAAAAACCATATGTGCTTAACATGTAGAAGATGTTCTGCTGTCTGTATCATAGTTCAGCAAATCTTCTCAGACCTCGTGTACAGCTAGTGTTTATTTCTTTTACTATTTCTAGTAATAACAATAAAATGTTTTGTGTTTTTATGTGCAGACTTCAATTCCCTCTCCTCTTCTTCTTTGTGAGGGGTAGATGTGGAGTATATGGGGGGATAAATGAGCAATAGAATTACATAGTTTATGGTATTCAATGACTCCCTGAGCTTTTGGCCAGTCTGTACCGCGAGAGGCTGACAGTTTGATCACTCAGGCATAAAAACTAGAGAATTGGAAGCCTCAGCTTGTCAGGCACTAGAGCTTCCCCAGAGAGTCCTAGAGATATGTGTTTGCAGAAGCAGTCAGTGAGGGGAAATCTGGTAGAGGAGAACTATGAGAAGATCAAACAACAAAACACTAGGCTGTCTCTTGAATTGTGTTTATGTAGAAGCGGAACTGATTGGAAAAGATCTGTACAGTAACTTTGCTGTATTTTTTACAGAAGAAATTTGCTAGCAGCTACACTATGATGAAACAAAGGAATTAACATTAGTTTATATATGAATATATATATATATATATATATATATATATATATATATATATATACAGTATATATATATATATATATATATATATATATATATATATATATATGAATATGTTTGTCCAATAAAAAAGGTATCACTATATACTGCAATATTCTGATTATTCATCTGGATTACTGGACACTCACGACTACCTCCCTATTATTTATATAAATGTATATATTGTGGTTTGATGTATAAGGATTGCTAGTCACATTATTTGGACATAAAGAAATAGGCATAATACATTCTACAATATATAATCGTTTGAGTACGTAAAATTGTTAGTCACAATTGCATGCTAAGTTTGATTGGTATTTTCTAAATACAGTGGACCCTTGGTACTCATCAATAATTGGTTCCTGCAACATTCCCATTGTGCAGACGCAAACTTCCCACCTCAGGAAGTGATCTGCTAAAAGCAAGATGTGGCAGCAGCATTAATTCAAATAAAAAGTAATACATTGAAGGATTTGTTATTTTTTTTACATTATAAAAACATGTTGCTTATTTTCAAGTGTAATTCTTCAAAATAATACATTTAGAAAATATAGTCACAGTGGTCCTTTAAGTAATCCCAAAGCCATAGATAAAACTACAGCGCTTAAGTGTTCTTAACTGGCATCTGACATTGCATTGAAGCAAACGTTAAGATTAGTCTATTGTATGTTATCTAATGACTGAAGAAAACCAGTATTTTATATTAATTATGGGAGAAGTAGAGAATCTTTTTATTGACCTACCTGACTATTATAAAAGTAGTAGAGAAATAATCAGTTCTTCAAGGTAAGGGAATTAAATTAAATGTATAATCTTCAGAAAGCTAGCACCAGTATTGTTTAAAGAATGTAACTCACTCGTGTAATGAGGTCTTCATTATTCTTTCTTTCTAATAGGCAAATATTAGATGGTGGGATCTGAGTAAAAGGCCGTTCTGTAATTTATAAGGGATGTAGCAGAAAAAAGTGTGAAAATGCTAGAGTAAGAGTGAGTGAAAAAAAGAGTTATAGTATTAATTCTGTGTTTATGAGACCAAAATATTTCTATAAATTAATGTTTGATTTTAATTTTATATCTGCCAAAAGAACTCTAATTTTAAATATCGTCTTAAAAGATTGTTGTCCTTTTCTTTGTAGGAAGTGATTTCTCTGGGAGTCCATACAGCCATCCACAGTATTCATCATACAACGACTCTTGGAGATTCCCCAACCCTGGTTTATTAGGTGAGTGTCAAGTGTTGCTGTGAGCATAACCTAGTGATGTGTGTATTCCTAAGACATATTGTTGTTGTTGTTCAGTACTTCCGCCGTGCCCGACTCCCGGTGACCATATGGACACAGCTCTCCAGGCACATCTGTCTTTGATTCTGGTTGTGCTTATCCATATGGTTTTCTTGGTAAAGATACTGGGGTGGGTTGCCAGTTCCTTCTCTTTTGAACCACAATTTGTCTGACCTGGTATGACCTGCCCATCTTGGATGACCCTACATGGTAAGGCTCACAGCTTCATTGAGGTAAACAAGCCCTTTCACCACGACAAGGTAGCGATCCAGAAGGGAAGACAGAAATACCTTTGAAAATAAACAGTTGTTGGTTTGTAGTGTTTAAGAAATACTAACCCATGTTTATGGGAGACCACAGAAATCTTGAATGTCTGACTGCATACTGTATATATAACTAACCAATTTTGTTTAATTTACACAATGATAGAAACAAACAAACTATAATATTAGGAGCTAAGCAAGAATTAATTCCACTAAACAATCACTGCTAGTTTAAAATTATGCTTTTAAGATCTCCAACAAGTCTTTATAAGATTATAAGTATATTATCATATGTAGGGGAAATACAGTGCCTTGCAAAAGTATTCACCCCCCTTGACTTTTTACCTATTTTGTTACATTACAGCCTTAAGTTCAATGATTTGGTAATCTGAAATTTTATGTGATGGACCAGAACACAATAGTCTAAGTTGGTGAAGTGAAATGAGAAAAATACATATATAAAACTAATTTTTAGAAATAGAAAACAGAAAATTGTCATGTGCGTATGTATTCACCCTCTTTGTTATGAAGCCCATAAAAAGCTCTGGTGCAACAAATTACCTTCAGAAGTCACATAATTAGTAAAATTATGTCCACCTGTGTGCAATCTAAGTGTCACATGATCTGTCATTACATATACACACCTTTTTTTAAAGGCCCCAGGGGCTGCAACACCTAATCAAGAGGCACCACTTACCAAACACTGCCATGAAGACCAAGGAACTCTCCAAACAAGTAAGGGACAATGTTGTTGAGAAGTACAAGTCAGGATTAGGTTATAAAAAATATCCAAATCTTTGATGATCCCCAGGAGCACCATCAAATCTATTATAACCAAATGGAAAGAACATGGCACAACAGCAAACCTGCCAAGAGACGGCCGCCCACCAAAACTCACGGACCGGGCAAGGAGGGCAATAATCAGAGAGGCAGCACAGAGACCTAAGGTAACCGTGGAGGAGCTGCAGAGTTCCACAGCAGAGACTGGAGTATCTGTACATAGGAAGACAATAAGCCGTATGCTCCATAGAGTTGGGCTTTATGGCAGAGTGGCCAGAAGAAAGCCATTACTTTCAGCAAAAACAAAATGGAACGTTTTGAGTTTACAAAAAGGCATGGGCGAGACTCCCGAAATGTATGGAGGAAGGTGCTCTGGTCTGATGAGACTAAAATTGAACTTTTCGTCCATCAAAGAAAACGCTATGTCTGGAGCAAACCCAGCACATCACGTCACCCAAAGAACACCATACCCACAGTGAAACATGGTGGTGGCAGCATCCTGCTGTGGGGATGTTTTCAGCAGCCGGGACTGGGAAACTGGTCAGTGTTGAGGGAAAGATGGATGGTGCTAAATACAGGGATATTCTTGAGCAAAACCTGTACCACTCTGTGTGTGATTTGAGGCTAGGATGGAGGTTCACCTTCCAGCAGGACAATGACCCCAAACACACTGCTAAAGCAACACTTGAGTGGTTTAAGGGGAAACATGTAAATGTGTTGGAATGGCCGAGTCAAAGCCCAGACCTCAATCCAATAGAAAATCTGTGGTCAGACTTAAAGATTGCTGTTCACAAGCGCAAACCATCCAACTTGAAGGAGCTGGAGCAGTATTGCAAGGAGGAATGGGCAAAAATCCAAGTGGTAAGATGTGGCAAGCACATAGAGACTTATCCAAAGTGACTTGAAGCTGTGATTGCCACAAAAGATGGCTCTACAAAGTATTGACTTTAGGGGGTGAATAGTTATGCACATTGACTTTTTCATTTATTTTGTACTATTTGTTGTTTGTTTCACAATAAAAAAAAAAAAAACCTTCAACGTTGTGGGCATGTTCTGTAAATTAAATGATGCAAATCCTCAAGCCATGTTAATTCCAGCTTGTGAGGCAACAAAACACGAAAAATGCCAAGGGGGTGAATACTTTTCCAAGGCACTATATTATTCTAGATGTCTGGTTGTTTAATAAAAGACAACATCACGTTTGCTGGTCAGTGCTGAGACCTTTTGATTTATTTGCTTATTAATTTTCTCCTATACAGTGATTAGTTATAAGTGTTAAGGCTAATTTGGTATGTCCACATTCAGTAGATGGACACTGATTATATGTTTGGGATATTCACATTACTAATATTTTTTTCAAATAGTGTGATTACTTTTGCAGTAAAAACCCTCATGTAGCAACACTCACATACATAAAATAATTTTATGTGCGTACAAATTTTGATAAGCCTTTGATTAAGATTATTTTTTTCTCCATACAACTTAGACAAGTACAGAAGAGGCATCAGTTGTTGTTATGCTTGCAGTTTATTGTAATTAGCAAAAAGTAAATTTAATGTCATACAACTTACTTTTTACGTTATTTAGCTGCATTCAAATCCAGGGAACCTCTCTCCTCGATCAGAGTCTTATCAGTGAGAGCCACTTAATAAGGGCTTTGTGCAGATGTCTAGGTATAGCAAATGTTGCTGAATTACTTTTGTTTGTCAAGTATTTACCAAACTAACAATATTAACAGCTGTGTAAGCTCTAACCTAAAACTTTTTTTTGGAGAAAATCTGAACTTTTTAAGACTTTGTTTATGAGTACAGGAACCCATTTTATTTCTTTACATCACTTCCTCAAATATGAATCATGAGAGGGTGTGTTTTAGTGGAGAAAGGGTGGAGAAGAAGGGCAGAGAGAGTCTTTGTTTAAATATTTGGATAAGAAATTGACACTGCATCCCTCCCCCTTACTGGGACAGACACCGACTCCTTGCTTCAGGAATTGCAACCACATTTCTCCAGAAATATAAACTCCCCTCTCACACACTACTTCCACCAACGTATCATGGATTCCCCCAGGGCCCAGTAGTGACATCACTGTGTAACTAAACACTAGCTGTATGACTTTTTCCTGCTTAATTATGCTCTTAGTTTTCAAACAAATATTGAGCCTGATTAAGTTGAGCTTTTGCATATTACTGGAGCCCGTAAGTGAGGTTGCAAGTTAATTTGCTATTCAATTGGCGTCTTTTTGCGGGCTCCAAACGGATTACGAGTTACGGACTAGAAAAAATTGCGATGGTTCAACCTGTAACTTACAGCCTCCTGAAGCCTTTGATCTTTCACTTTTGCAGGAGTTATGATCGCTAAAATTGCAAATCCCTATTCAATTGCTCAATTTCCCCAAGGAAACTTTATTTTTATGTTTCATTTCAGGGTTAAATCGGGTATCAATGAGTTAATACACATCAGGCCACCCATATGGACTAGAACTGCATAGGCATTCATTTTCATAATTCTTTATTTTGCGGGTTTGCAAGTCTGATAGCATATCGGACCCCCGAACCTAATTGATTGGCATGTAACCTCCATGTTTTATTGCCGTAATACTGACAGTCTCATTTCCTATTAGCTGATTCGAAATGGTAGGTTACGGCTTGCTTGATTGATCATGTTCCCGCCCTGAACTGCTACGAACCAGTGCATGGTTTACGGTTTCGGCTTTGGGCCAGTAACTTGCGGCCTCGAGCAGTTGAATAGCACCGGAATCGAAGACAAACGGGATTCATACCTTTGATAGTAACAATTCCCTAGGATTTATATTATAGGTGGGGTTTCCACTCAATAGTAACCTTGTATCTCTCTCCTATAATAACCCAGACATCCAACATGGATTAGATGGTAAACATGGTGCCTTAAGTACCACTTTGATTAATAAATACCTCCAATGCTTAGTTTCATTATTCAACCAAAAATGTAATATATTTCAATAGATTTTAATAGATTTTTCAGTTGGTAAAAATGAGCACAGTTTGTATAGTTATCAAATGTTGAGCTTATTATTTGCGACTTTCATGCAGGCTATTATGCACTTTGCACCTGGCACTAAAATAGTGTATTGTCATGTATAACATTATTTATATTGTACCAGTTGTGTTCAAATATTAAAGTGATAAAAGCATATAGGTCATACCTCAGCAAGGAACATGAGAAATGCATTGAAATGTTTAAGACTTTGTTTTTGAGTACAGGAATCCATTATGTGTTAGTTACATTGTTAAGTTACATTGATAAATTACAACAATAAAAATACAGACTTACTTCAACTCTAATAATTACAAAACTGTTAATTCTGATTAACATTTAAAAGAGAAGAATACCGTTTTCATTAAACAACTGTCTTATAATGAAAGCAGACATTTCCTTTATTTCAACAGTGAAGAGAAGTTTTTTAAAACTTGAACTTTGACCTCTCAAATATATATTGCCATGGGTAATTTCATTGTTAAGTCAACTTCAACCCTTATCAATGGGAAATATGCTTAGCACCCTTCATACTACTGTCAAAAATTAGCCCACTTTGACTTTGCATAAAATAATTAGGATTTTTTCTGCATAATTTGCGCAAATGAGATAAGTAGAAATTCCAATTAATTGTCACCACTCAACTACATTATTATTGCCTAAGAGGTTTCAAGATTTACTGAAGACAAAAGTGTGTGACCTAATTTGGAAAAATCAATTCTATTTCTTAATTGTAAGAATTTTGTTTTATTTTGGTAATAATGCACATTAGCCACAATAATATAAATCAGATTGTTACCCATATGTAACATATAGTAATAGCAAGTCTTTTTATGTTAAAGTGGGGCACCCAAGGGAGATAATGCCTTCAGAATGTATAGGATTAAGTGAAGACCTTGCTACTAGTTATAGCCTATCTTTCTTTCCGTGCCTTAATATAATTACCCTTCCCCCAAAGAATAAATCATTTTGCGTGAATTGTACATATTAACTTAAGACCTAAAATTTAAGTTATCAAAGTAGTCACAAAATATTAAAATTCAAAGCAACGTAAACAGATCAGTGGAAATCACCCTTTAAAATGTATTCAAATATTACAATTAACAGTGAAGCATTTGATGCATAGTTCTTCCCTAATTAACAGGAAGTGGTAATATAATTGCAGAATTCTATTCATCAGATGTGACCTCTGACCTGCAGAAGGAAGGTTTAAGAATATAGTACATGATATTCTTCACATATGTATCACAGTAGGGATCTTCACTATTGCAGGGAGGGGGGATATTGCTATTACAAGAATTAGATATAAAGAAACAAAGGGTTCAATGTGTATCTAAAAGTGTGATAAAATAAAGCTTTGTAAAAATAATTTTATTTTATTATTATGTTATTATTATATCCTATTTTTAGAGCGCCAGCAGATTCAGTAGCTCTGGGAGTATAATTATTATTATTAGCTTTTGTTTGTAACATGCCAACATATTCTGTATCGCTGTACAGGGGATAAGTACAAGAAAAAATACAATAATAACAACTGAAGACATGGATAGACATTTAACTACATTAGAAGGCAGATAAAACAAGACAGCACTTTTGTACATACACAGTGTTAAATGAAGAGATGTGCATACAGAAAACAACTAAATTAAAAGAACATAGTCTGAAAACAATGTTTTTACAATCCTTCCCTATTGGTAAATCACTGGAGAGATAGGTATTTTTTTTTTTTTTTAGAATTTCTCATTATATTATATGGTTTCTTAACTAAATAAAGGTAAAAACAACTGATTTAGATAACATGTCAAAAAAAATATTAGAAAAAAAAAGAAAGAGAATAAACAAAGCTGTCAGTGTTTTAAAACACAATAATTCTAGGAGTGGTTTATGAGAAAATTGTTGTATAGTAGAACGAGATCTTCCAAGGATGTAACCAGGTTCTGAGCTGCTGAAGTGTGAAAAACGCTTTGATTTAATGTGACGTTTTTGTAAAGAAAATGGCAACCTCCATGTAAATTGGGAGTGACTCAGGCGGTATCGCTGACATGAACTGCAGGACATTTTTAAGACTGCTTAACACACATGCTAAACTAGATAATGGCAAACGCTAGCTAATGAAGAAAAATGATTCAATTTCATGCTGGTTTGTTCTAATAACTTCTTTACCATTCCCCCTCATTACTTTCCAACTTGATGTTCATCATAAACGATTTTATTTGATTCACTGTTCCTGTTATTTGGAACTCATTGCAATTTGAGTGTGTTGCAAAATGTATGTGATCCTGGCTGGTATACTGAGATCCTCAGGACATGGTTACAAATCCCACTATTGCTAAAGAGCATTAAGTGAATACACTTTAAAACATATTTGAAGACCTAATGCTTTAGTTCTGCAGCCCCTATTTTGAATCCCAGGTGCATATTTTAGCCAGAGGTCAAATAATCTGTGTTGCTGAATTTCCTGGTTCTGAATAGATTCTCTGAGGATTTTTTGATTGATATTAATGTAGTGAACTACAGTAGTCAGAATGTATAAATCCAATATGTTAAAATTAGAAAGATTCCTTCTGCATCCTTTGCAAAATGATTAAGCCACAAACGTGAGCCATAAATGAGTGTGTCAAAAAATAAATTGAAGATAATGCGAGTTGGAAACCTGAGAAATAACATTCATGAAGGTTTAGCGGTGCTTGTCAAATGTGTAATGATACACAGAATATTAATGTCATACAGTGGTGTTTTAAGAACTCAAATTTTTAATACAATTAGTATACATTGCAAAATGCCTTGCATGTTCTGTAACTGTAGATCGGAAAAAAAGATAATTTTTTATTAAATAATTTACTATAAAAAAATAATATTTACATTTTTATGTCAACTTTGTTGGTCATTATTCGTGCGTACATTTTTATAAAATTCACCTGTTTGTGAAAGTGGATCGAGCTGCATGATAAACATTGTAAATTAGAAATGTTGTCGAAATAAAGACCTGAAATGTTTGTGAATTGAAACTTTAATTTAAAAAAAAAAACTGTTAGCCTGGTAAGATTTTGACATCAAAGTCCATCCATTAACTTTCTATTTCTATCTATGAATGGTGCTAACCCACAGTTGAGTTGTGCCAAGTCACAAATGTATACAAAACCATTTGGCTGGCACTACTAATATATAGAAAGAAGACATAAGTGGAGAGATATTGAAGTCAGCAGCTTTCCAGGCTCCCACAACCTACCAAGGTAATATCAGGAACTTGTTTAATAATTTAACTTTACTTTTAAACAAGTCTAAGATTTTAAACATTTCATTTTAAAAGTAAAGTTAAATTATCAATACATTTCCGATATTACCTTGGTAATTTATTTGCTTCGAAAAGTAAGATTCAAAAACAGTCCCTTTAAGCAATTTTTATTTAATGATATACATTATTTTATTAACCATGGCCAAAGCACTGGGAAATTGCTAGATTCCAGAATATCTGGGTCAGGTCTGTGACAAAACTCTTCAAAACCTATAATATTCCACCACTTACACAAACTATAATAAGCACAAAAATGCACAATACTAAGATGTTGTAAAAAGTAAGATGAAAAAAGAACCCAGAGATTATTCTTTTACTTTATTGTCCTTTTGTACATTATGAAAATACATTTTTTTTAATAGAAGTGAAATACATATTTTTCCATTGTGTAATTAGAGAAATAACTGTTCCTTAACATATTATCTATCCTTTAATTTGTATCCAATCCCCAATTTGTGCTACATTTTAAGTCCAAAAAATATATTTCAATGCTATTTTACATTTAATTACTCTCTGCGGCATTAACCTTTTTATATATAAATGTCTTTTAACCACACTAAAGATTTGCAATGTAAAGTGCTGACTTTTGTTCCTGTGGTCAGTATGGGTAATAGTTGAATATTTAACCTACTTCAATGGATATTGTCTAATGGAATTTTGAAAAGTAATATAATGTCGACCTGGACCCTTTGGCTGCTTAGCTGTTTCCAGGCTCCAAAGTGATTTGGGCAAAAGTACCATGATTGTGACAAGCGAACATATTTTTAAAGGAACAGTTTTAAAAAGGCATTGTTAGAGGATCACTATATGATAAAAATATGTTTGACTAAGATCTTAATTAGGCAGTAAAATGTCATAATGATAGCGTTGTATAAGGAAGCTATTAATTTTGATGCCTCTGTTGTACTCTGGAGGCATCTATATATTGGTGAATATTGCATGTCTGTGAGGAGCAGGGCTTACAGTTATATTTAAGCATATGAAGGAAGGGTGTAGGTGTCAAATTCCAAAAGGACCAGTGATTTAACAAATACCCCAGCCTTATTCCTACCCCCCCACACCTCAATAAAATAAACAGTTTACTTAGGATCCAATCTAGCAGAACATGCTCTAGCAGACAAGATGGAAATATTATATACACAAACAGAGCCTTCAAAGAGATACCCTCTAGAAACTGTTTTATATTCATGGCTTGCACATCTGCTCATATACATACTTCACATTAGTTTTTACCTAAATACAACACTGAAACTTCTGGTAACACAGCCTGCAGCAGGACAGCAGTTCTTCTTTAGAAGCTGACTTAAAGCAGTCTCATCAGTTTCATATTGCTTTTTTTGGACATGTGATAAAGGTATTATCTCAGTTTAGAGGTGAGAAAAAAATGTACTCTGTTGACTTACATTTCATGCCTACTAAGATATTTCTAAGTTGCAAAACATAATGTTCCATTAACATGTCATTTTTCAATTAAAATTGTGCTGAAACCTGTCTAAATAATGCCTCCCTGGTATGTAGGAGTGTGTGTTTGGGGGGAGTAATTAGTGAATGTCTGGGATGTATAATGTGTAGTAAATATCAATAGTGAGATTTGTCAACTCTGTGTTTTCCAGCTCTGGATTAACACAACAGTATGTTATTGCCACTTTTTAATCTCTTTGGCAGTCAATGTCTTAACAATTACATTAAGCAATACATAATATGTAACCCTATGAAACACTTCTAAGTGTTAGATATGTTTGCCTATATATATATATATATATATATATATATATATATATACTGTTGTTTTTAGTCATTCAGTTATGTTCAACTATCCGTGACCTTTTGGACCGCAGCTTGCCAGGCATCTATGGTTATGTCTCTTGCTGTGCTTATCCATAACGTTATCTTGGCTGGACTGGGTTGCCAGCTCCTTTTCCAGTGGAGGGCGATCTGTCTGACCTTCCCATCCTGGGTGACCCTACATGGTATAGCTCATTGATGTAAAAAAGCCCATTCAACATGGCATGGTAGTCATCTAGAAGGGGGTATATATATGTAGCCAGACTTAATGTAGTCATATAGCCAGATTCCATTTCTTGTACAATTTCTATCTTATGAAAACAAATATTGCATGCCAATAAATAGCATAACACATGTTTGTGATTCAAAAGCATTTTAGATATTTACATTTTGAGGAGTTTTAAAGGTAAATATGAAATAGTACCTAGGGTTCTTACCAGCATATCTTTTGTTTCAGGTTCTCCATACTATTACAGTGCTGCTCGAGGAACAGCACCGCCTGCTGCAGCCACTGCATATGATCGCCACTGACAGAAACTACTCAAGCACTTACTATCACTGTTGGGAATTGTACCACAAGAGTCAAACTGTGAAATATAAGAAGACTACCCCCATTGTCAGGACGGCAAACTGAAAATGTATTCTTCAACATCTTTTCTACTACTGAAGTTCAACTGGCTCTAAACTCAGAAAGCATTTATTCTACTGACTTTACAAAATGCTCTTCAACAATCTATAAATGTAGTCTGAGGAAGACAGGGATGACCTGATGTGACTACCCTGGGACAGTATGGAAAGCAGTTAACCAATGCACTTGCTTGCGTTGTACTTTTTATTATGGGCCTTCTACTTCTCGGTCAAGGAGGAACGAATCTATTGATAGTGTACCCATTGTAAATAACATGCTTATTTGTGTAATTTATGAGAGTGGCTTAGCATAAACAGTAACATGGTACAGGTTTGTAACTCAGAATGCATACAATATACTATCTTTTATAGAAATGCTGCACTGATTCAAGGAATTCAGTAAGCTTTAAGTAACATTAAACCAGGTTACCATTCACACTGAGTAGATTTGGGGCTGATGTCATAATATATGTAAAAAAATCATTCAACCATATGCATACTTTTTAAATGTAATGAAATGTGCTCTGGAAGGGGCAACGGGTGGTGCAACATCTCAATATATTTTTGTTTTTTTGTAAATGTAGATGCCTAATGTGTCTGGTTAAATAATTCTTCAGCCCTCTATAATATAATAAGTAGGAGGTGTTGTTACAAGCTGATATACTGTAATTTCTTAGATAAATTACATTTTGGACATATTGGACAGCCCAGCTGAATATTTTCAAATATGATCAGAATATTCTGGGTTTCTATTGCATCAACTGTGACCTGAACGGTCAATGGCATATTATTTCAATGTGTAAAACCACTTTCTTTCCATTAATATTTTAGAGGGATGAAAACTAGTAGATACTTTCCTACAAAAAAGAAAACAATTAAGTGTGAATCAATACTTGTTTACAACATGAGATCAAATATAAATATATGTGAAAAGAAATCTATTTTGTGAAAAAGAGAGAGGATGTGTTAATGTAAAATAATTTCACACTTGGGCTACTGAATCTTTATTACTGGAGATTTTTAAATTCATAAAAATCATGTTTTATGCTTATTTTCAACACACATATATAGTCATTGTTACAAAAAAGAAATTATGTGAAGCTGGTAAATCCAACAAAATTTCTCAACCAAATTAAAAAGATATTGGTTACATTTTGCTATTCATATCCAGAAACCTCCAAAGTTTGTTAAAGGACTACACTGCGGCATGTTTTTCTAATAGGGTATTTTGATTAACTAAACATGATAATGGCCAAAATCGTTTTAGAAGGCCAAAAAAATAAAGAAAACCTTTACATTTAGCCATTTGTATATGCAATCATTTTTTTTAGCAGCCCTCCATGTAGGTATGCTGCAGTCCTGCTGAGAGCACTGACCACATCCAACTGTGCAGCCACAAACTTCCTTTTTATTCAAAGTCTCCTCCCACCTCAGGAAGTTGATTTGCTGAAGACAAAATGGTAGTTTAAATAGCAGCATAATTGCATATGGAATAAAATAAATATAGAGGCTGTATAATTTTGTTTTATATTTTAAAAGCATATTTTCAAGTGTAGTTCTTCAAAATAGTACATTGCAAAAAAAATTACAAAGGTATAACAACCTGACATATTTATAGTAACGTCCCTCCTCCAGTCTGGACCCAAATTACTATATATAAGTGTGAAGCCACAATATCATATTATGGTAAGGTATGGAATTCTCTTTCTGCTTAGGCTACATGGTGATATTTGCACCCCCTGCCAAATCTGGTAATTCACCCCCAAATAGAGACAAAGACCATGCATCTGCTTTAATGACAGCTCAAATCCAATAGTTCATCACTATTTATTTTTTAGATAAAAAGCATCAAGGTTTGGGTTTTAATGGGTTATTTATTTTTATGGAATTGCTTCCCATAAAGAATGCTGGGATGACCCCTGAGATATATATATGTAGAGGCAATAGCAGGACAAACAATGTTGCATACAGAACACTGTATTTATTATATCCCTCATTGTTAGCAATATACTCCTTTTACATTTAGAATTGTGCACTGATCAATTAATTACAAATGTCAACAAATTACATTTAAGGTAGGACATGTATAGTAACAATTTTGAGACTCATACATTGTGCCAGTGGATCAAAGTGCAATTTACAGATTTTGTCCATATTAACCACTTTTCATTCATGGAGTGGCAAAGTACTAAAGAATATTTGTTTAAAAAAAAAAAATAAGTACAAAAAAACTTGATCGACTAGATAAGTGACTGGAATGATCTTTGGTTATACAAATACATGCTAATATTTGTGCCAAGCAAATACTAATCAAGATACTTTTGGCATCACTATATATCCAAATTACAATATATAAGCCTACATGGGAAAGCAATGTCTATTTTCAGAGAAAACTAGTCCAATGAGACGACTAAAAACTAGTAGTGTGCAATATGAAGCCAATCAGATTGATTTGTGGTACAGTCTGTGATGTATTTACTGCTAGATTTGCTGTAAAATTAAAATCAATTGATTATGTATTTCAGCATGTGTGGACCTGAGAATTTGCATTTCCACAGAATGGAATGGATAATGTTGTAAACCTGGTATGCTATAAATATAGCTGAAAAATAAGCTAAATTATGTAGCTATTTGTAGAGGAGCAGACCTTGGATAACAAATCTGAAAAGCACACCAAGCTCTATATTGTAACAGAGATTTGATGCAAGAGAAGACCCCTCAATGGTTTGGTCACATTATTTTTATCTAAGTGGCATAGATGAAAAATTGCATTTATTTTGTGAAAATGCAGATTTATGAAGTGACAAAAAATATAACAGAACAACTATACTATAGCTTACAACAAATGGGACACAAGCAAAAAAAGTTTATGATACAAACTCAGCTATAATTTGCCCAAATGATCTGATCTGTACCAGCACTTACTATACATATCCACATATTTATTTGTATTGATTATGTATGAGTCCCAGAATTTGTACTATTTGTATTTATTGGCTGAACTTGTGACAAAATCCATTATAATTATTTTAACTATCATGAATTGTAAAAAAAGAACATAACTGTAGTACATACAAGGAAGTCTTACAAATAGGCTATCACCATCTACATTATAACATACTGCTGTATACTGTCGCATCTTTGTTTTGATAACGACATATATTCGGTTGTGCCTCACACCCAGATTTTTTTATTCTAATTTTGTAAACTAGTATTGGACAAACACCTTATTTATATTGACAAGCTTTTCAAGAGGGTTAACCTCTCTTTATCAAGTCTGAAACAAGTCTTGATAAAGATAGGTTAAACCTCTCAAAAGCTTGTCAATAATAATAATTACTAAATTACAAGATTACTTGACAGTCACAGCTGCTTCACTCTTCAATATATATATATATATATATATATATATATATATTTATATATATATATATATATATATATATATATATATATATATATATATATATATATATTTATATTTATATTTATTTATATATACATTAACCCTACAGGATTAATTAAAAATTTTCACCATCAGTGGGGCTAGGAATTACTTGTACTAAGTTAATTCTTGCTGTAAATTACTTCTGTGCAGCTAAAATCTTGCTATGACTATAATAACATGCTGCTCATGATATTGGCTACACCATATACATAGGTATCCATTTGAATTTGATTTTACCTTTCTGCCATTGGTTTATTCTTGCAAAATAAAAAAAGCTTTAACAATGTTACACCAAAGCAATCAAGGGACAGGCAGACTGTGATGTTTTACTGGATAAGTATATTCAAAGGATAACCAATATCATGCAATATGTGTATAAATTACCAATTTGGCCTAATCCTTTATCTGGTGCAATGTTTCTACCATCTGAGACAGTCTGAAAGAATTATTAGTAAGAAGTGTCAAAAGGGCATTTCCAGATTTTTTTTAAAATGTGCATGCCTTTACCTAGAATCCTAAATTGCAGTGAAATACTGAGAAATTGTGTGGGAATAAAAGATCCTCTTGGCCTCTTGAGACTGGTAATATACCTAGAATGACACCTCATTCTGCCAACCTTAACAACTTTATCAGCCTTATTAAATTGCGATTCGGCCAATTGAATAGGGCTCTATATAAGCACAGAGCATATTTATTTTGCAGAATTTTTGAATTCGTGAACTTCTATCCAAAAGCAAGGTCTTTACTAACTATAAAACTTATTTAAAGAAAATATGCTCTGTGCTTATATAAAGTGCTTTTCAATTGGCCGAATCGCAATTTAATAAGGCTGTATGTATATGGTTTCAGATATTCATTAAGAGGTTACTTTGGTTTCTTGTCATAAATAGCTGTGTCTACTTTGTAATGCGGCTCCTGTATCGTCCTATTCATTCTGCTCAGTCTCATATTGAGATCTACTGTAGCCTGGTTTTCAATATCTAGTGGCCTTTTATATTCTTAAAAAGTAAAAAAAAAACTGCATTGCAATGACCATTGGAATTCCTGTTAAAAAAAGGATATTTCTTGTTATGTGCTAATAAACTTTTTTTTAATAGGATACTCCAACATCAGAGAAATACACATACTGTGACGGCCAAAGTTTGCAATACCTGCATAAACAATGCTTACTTTTAAAAAGGAAATAAGAAATTAAAAATGCCTTTGAAAAGTGGGATGTATCCAGTCCCTACACAAATACAAGATGCTTCTTAAAATGTGTATGTTTTGTAATTTTCTTTTTGTAGGAAAATATTTGACTTGAAATCTTGGTGTTGTTTTTTTTTTAGTGCCGTGTGTTGCTTTCGTGTGTAATATTTGAATGTAATTAAAGCAGTGCCAATTTGCCAAAGATGTTTTACATTTTTTTCTGTTTTCTTATATTTTTAAAGGATTGGGATGGCCAGTAATTATGTTAACCAGTTTGTTTTTTTTCTGTCAGTAAATTTGTGAATTTATTCTAAGTTAAATGGTTGACTGCAAACCTTTTTTAGATTAGTTACAAAAATGCAATAAGGTTGGCGTAGATTCAATATCTGTGTGTCTTTCCATTGGAGTGACTGTTACTTGTGAACAATTGAATTTATGTAATCTTTATGTGAGATAATTATTTGTAAATATTTACCATAATTTTATTGGTTCAGAAAATAAAAGTAATTTTTTTAAGTTCAGAAAATGTGCGCTTTTTTCAATAGCATACATGTGGTGTATTTACAATTTTCTTATGCACTATTGTGTTGCTTCATATAATTTATCACATCCGCTGCCTGTTCTGCAGCATATTTTCATACATTTCTGCAGTCTTATTTAAGTAAATGAAAAAGCACAGTAGGAGGCCCAACAAAAACCAAGGGGTTTATGACAACTGGTATTGTATGATCGGTGGATTGGCTGAAGATATTAAGAAGAGAACAAAGAGGTTCAAATTAAACAAATGTAACATGTATAAGGAGATTATATATTTTTTTTTTTCTGGTCACTTAATTCAAATTACAATGGATTGCTCTATATACAGTACTATATACTGTAAAAATGATATTACTTTGAGAATTAAATTTTATAAAATTATAAAAACTGATACAGTTTATTATTAAAATATCATCACTCCAACCACTTCTTTGCACTAATGACATGCATTGCTTGAGCCCTGCTCTGTTTAATTGAAGCCCCACTACTACTTGCACCATATAGCGAACACACTTAATCATAATTCTAGTTTCTGGCTATCATTTTGCTAACCTCATACTATTATTTCCACAACCATAATCTTACATAAAATTATAACCCAAAATTGTATGAGATGTAACTGATATTTATATAATGCGCTGCACAAATCCCAGGATACAAATACTTGGTTTTACAACAGAGGGCTTTAGACCAATTTCTAGATGGCCTGCAAAAGTGGATTTCTCCCTCACATTGCCTTACATTTCGTTGCTTAAGGGGAAAATGTTGAGCTCTTCCTATATTTCTGAAATGTATAAGGGGAAAGGTCTGACATATTCCTTTACCTTAAACTGTGCATCATATTTGATGGTAGTAAATGTGGCATACTGTATCTTCTCTTTCAACAGGCTGGAATATTGATATCACCAGAGGAACACATACTGTACACACATACATATAGACAGACAGACAGATGTGGGAAATATGTTGTAATTTTTGAATACTGCCTTTTTTTAAATAGCTGAAAATAGCTATTACTTCAGCAAGAATTTCTGAGGGTTATGTTCCTCTCACGTTGTCTGCTATGTACTTTTGACATTAAAGAACTTTTGACATTAACTTTGACAGTGTAATTCTACAAATATGAGAACTACATGATTCCTGCCAGGGCTGTCTGGGTGAAAACAAGTCCAGGCAAGCCAAAGATCAGTAGCAAATGAGTGACCAGGCAAGCCAAAGATCAGTGGCCAGCAGTGGCCAGTAGAAATCCAACAAGGCCAGTAACAATACAGGAGCCCGATTCAATTGAGCAATCGTAAGTTACTGGAGCCCGTAAGTGAGGCTGTAAGTTAATTTGCTATTCAATTGGCGTCTTTTTGCGGGCTCCAAACGGTTTACGTGTTATGTTCTTGAAAACTTTGCGGTTTTTAAACCCGGAACTTACAGCCTCTTGAAGCCTTAGGACTTTCCCATCCTCAAGAGTTATTTAACGATCATTAAATTTGAAAAAATCGCTACTCAATTTCTACAATTCCCCAAGCCTGCAAATGTTTTCACACCTGTAAACGACAAATGTAGGAGAAAAGCCTACGAGTACTAGAGAGGACCCACAAGTGGTTTTAACACCTGTCCGTAGCACTGTAAATGCAAACAAAAAATCAATACTGCCCTCATTTGGAATATGGAGTACAGTTTTGGGCACTGATTCATAAAAAGGACATTTTAGAGCTGAAAAAGGTACAGAGAAGGGCTACAGGGTCAGTATAAAGATTTGCCAAGGGAGCTTTTTGTGACAAGAGCACATCATTTGAGGATATAAGTAAAAAGATTCCACCTTAAAGAAAGAAAAGGGTTCTTCACAGTAAAGGTGGTTAATCTGTGGAATTCGATAGATAACTTTAAAAATGGATTGGATATATTTTTAATAAAAAAGGGAATTCAGGCCTATCCAGGTTAATTGGAGAGGGAGTATTGATCCAGGGAGGAAACCGATTGCCAGTATGTGGAGTCAGGAAGGAAAGTTTCACTGTTTTTTGTGTTTGCCTTAAAATGTTTAACTTGATGGGCTAAAAGTCTCAATTACTATGTAACTATGTAACTATGTATCGTATATACTCGAGTATAAGCCGACCCGAGTATAAGCCGAGGCACCTATTTTACCACAAAATACTGGGTAAAATGAGTGACTCGAGTATAACCAGAGGGTGGGAAATGTGCTGCCCCCTGTGTCCCTCTTGTGCCCTCTGTATCCCCCCTCTCTCTCCCGTGTCTCTTCTCCCCACTCCCTTCTCTGTGTCTCTTCCCCCTCTCCCTTACCTGTGTCTCTTCCCCCCTCTCCCTTACCTGTGTCTCTTCCCCCCTCCCTTATCACCCTCCTCAACCCCCCTCCTCATTCTCAACCTCCCTCCTCAACCCCACTCCTCATCCTCAACCCCCCTACTCATCCTCCCTCCTCATCCTCAACCTCCCTCCTCAACCCCCTCCTCAACCCCCCTCCTCAACCTCAACCCCCCTCCTCATCCTCAACCCCCTTCTAAACCCCCCCTCCTAATCCTCAACCCCCTCCTCAACCTCCCTCCTCATCCTCCCTCCTCAACCCCCCCTCCTCAACCCCCCCATCCCTAACCCCCCTCCTCAACCCTCCCATCCTCAACCCCCCCTCAACCTCCCTCTGGGTTGAGAAGGATCAGAGGCCAGAGCAGAAGCAGGTAAGTGAGGGGAAAGGGAGAGGGGGAGGTATTTAGGGGGGTTTAGGTTGAGGAGGGGGGTTGAGGAGGGAGGTTGAGGTGGGAGGTTGGGGAGGGAGGTTGAGGAGGGGGTTGAGGATGAGGAGGGAGGTTAAGGATGAGGAGGGGGGTTGAAGAGGGGGGGTTGAGGATGAGGAGGGAGGATGAGGAGGGAGGTTGAGGAGTGGGGTTGAGGATGAGAAGGAGGGGTTGAGGATGAGGAGGGAAAGAGACACGGGGTAGAGAGACACGGGGGGGGGGGGGGTTAGAGAGACACGGGGAAGTTAGAGAGACACGGGGGGTCAGAGAGACACGGGGGGTTTAGAGAGACATGTGGGGGAAAGTGACTCGAGTATAAGCCGAGGGGGCCCTTTTTAGCCTTAAAAAAGGGCTGAAAAACTCCTATACTCGAGTATTTACGTGGACTGTAAATGATGGGGACAGTGATGAAATACATTAGATTCAATTGCACAGCAGTCTCAAGTTAGCAAATCGGCAATGGAAAATACATATTATTACGTGTCATTTTGCGGTTATATCGATCTCGGGAATCAATGCGTTAATACATATCAGGCCACCCACATGGACTAGAACAGTATCGACATTAATTTCTATTATTTTGTATTTTGCAGTTTTGCAAGTTCGATCGCATATCAGAACCCTAAATGCTAATTGATTGATATGTAACCTCCATGTTTTACTGACCTCATCAACCGATCAGGAGAAACAGCATCTGAAGTTAGGAGGGGTACTTCTGTCTGATCTGTCTCTAGAACACATAGCAGTAGTTGCTGTGGCATGAGGCACTCATACATGTTCTTCTCATGCTAAGCCATGAGATGTGCCTCAAGTCTGAACCAGGGTGTAAACCTTGACAATTACACTTGCATTGTCTGGACTTCGATGCCTAACTGAACAGACCAGCAAGCTGAGGGGTTGTGTTTGGCTGGGTCAGACAACATAATTTGTTGTTAAGCCTGGATTAAATGGGTAGCTCTGTGATCATCATTACATTTTATTCACAAATCTAATATATAATCTTAATATCATGCTTGTGGTGTGGTGGGATCCCGGAAGGGCAAGAAGCTGTTTTGGAAAAAGGGGTCACCTAAAGGGTTAAATGTAATACTGTATAATAATTATGATGCATAGAATCTACTAGACTCACATCTGGTCACTACACCACTACAACCAGAATTTGATGAATACAAAGATCATCATACATCACTCAATTTAATAGAAGTAACTAGTAATGCGCATAGCGCCTACATCTGGTCTTCATCTGCTCATTAAACAGATGCATAAACATCTGAACTATTTAATCCAATCCTGTTACACACATACAGTGTGTTCCCAAAAAATCTGAAAAAAAGGTGGTCCAAACCTAAAAAGGCAGTGGAGGATAAAAAACAAACGAAGAAACCTGCATGTACTGTGCTAAATACTGTAACAATATATTAACCTACCTGATCTTCATCTGCATGCATTACCAACCATTAGGTAGTTGTCATGATATATCACAAGCCCTGACCATTAATAATGATGTGCCATCTCAAAAGGAATGTATAGGTGTAACCACAGTCAGTGGTCCAAGAGTACTATCTCCATCTGATATTTGGTAGCAACATTGATATTACATTCATGTGTTATACAGGTGTTATTTTATCACATTTTAGAGGATTCTCATTATATCATATACGTTGGGGAAACCTAGCCATTAATACGAAGAGATCACGAAGGTCACCAGCCATAATCAGTGTTACTTACATCTGGCACAAGTATTTGTTGTATTATTGATATTGAGGACAGGGTGACATCCTTCACTAGTGCATGTATTAATGCTGGCTGTGATTAACATGCCCTTGTGAGACTTTGCAGGTCCACCGTCATAGCTGTATTGGTCTATATCTATGCCACTGTCAACATATAACAATTACTTCATATTTGGAACAATGCTTGCAGATGAAGAAGATGCTTTCATGGACCTAAATTGTGCCTAAAATCAAAAAATAAAATGAATCATGGATAAGCTTCTAGAGGAAGCTCTACAAAAGGATATCATTTCCAGATCTACTTACGAATATCTTTTACCATCAAAACCAATTATCTCAACCTTCTATGCATTACTGAAGGTACATAAGAAAGTGACAACCATCCCTGGGAGACCAATAGTCTCTGGAAATAATAATCTGTCACAAAATTGTAGCTTTTTTCTGGACCACCACTTAAAAAATCTAGTGGTAGCATTACCATCGTATTTAAAAGATACCATAGAGGTTTAGAGCTCTAGAAAATCTAACCATGCCTGAAAAGGCTTGGTTAGTTTGAATAGATGTCGAAGCTCTCTATAACAGTATACCCCACAAAGAGGGAATCATGGCATTGCAGTACTTTTTACAGACACAATATGAGGAAAAAGAAAAATTTAACTCATTCGTAATACAGCTACTTGAGTTTGTGTTAACCAAAAATGATTTCATCTTTGGAGGTAGATGGATACATCAAACAAAAGGAACGGCTATGGGGACTCCTTGTGTCCCAACATACGCTAACCTTTTCCTAGGGTGGTGGGAAGAAAAATGGTCTTCAATGAGTTATTAAGAGAGTATACAGATAACATCCTGTTATGGAGACGGTTCATAGATGACGTCTTAGATATATGGGATGGACCTAAGGATTTGTTTATCTCTTTCATGAAGATCTTAAATACAAACCCCCTAGGTTTAAGGTTTACATTTGAAATGGATGAAAAAGAAATACCTTTCTTGGATTTAATTATTAGGAAAAACTCACAAGGGGACATTAACAACACTACCCATAGGAAAAGTACTGCTACTAATAATCTCCTCCACTGGTCAAGTCAGCATTATGAGCCTAAAAAAAGAGGAATTCCAAGAGGCCAGTATTTAATGATAAGGAGAAATTGTAGCACAGTTGATGAATTTAAAGAAGAGGCCAAAAAACTCAGACTACGATTTAGAAACAGAGGCTACCCCAATACGTGCTTAAAAAGAGCCTATAAATTGGCACTTGATAGCAATAGAACTGATCTGATCATTATTCAAAACCAAAGAGCTGAGAGGAAAAAGGATGGAAAGATCATAAGATGTGTCCTTACCTTCAGACAAAACTCTGAAGAAATTAAAAGCATTTTTTCAAAACATTGGAATCTCCTTTTGTTGGATAAAGAACTTAAAGAAGTCCTTACTTCCAACACTAGTATTACATATCATCGAAATAGGAATCTCAAAGATAGACTAATTCATAGTCATCTTGAAGAAAAGGAACCTAAGAAGACATGGTTATAACCACTAAATGGCTGTTACAGGTGTGGAAAGTGTAAATTCTGCAAATTTTTTAGACCTTCAAAATCATTTATACACCCAAACACAGGAGAGGAGTTTGCAATTAAAGGATTCTTTAAGTGTTGTATTATGGGTGTTATTTATGTGGCCCGATGTGTTTGTAATCGGATCTATGGCAAAACTAGTCGCCAAATCAGACGCCGCATAGGCGAACATATATATGCCATTGAAAAGGATCTTGATACAACTTTATCAAGACATTTGAAATATTATCATAACAAAGATGTAAACTTGGTTCAATTTTATGCTATTGATGGGGCCAAATTAGGCCCAAGAAGATGTGATATTGACAAAGTACTACTTAGGAAAGAATGCCAATGGATATATACACTCCATGCACAAAAACCAGAGGGGTTAAATGAGGGATTCAGCCTTAGTGCTTATTTATCAGTGGTGGGCCTGGAGGTTGCCCCCCTGGTCTGGTTTTCTTGGGAGTGAGTTGAACCTAGCATGATGAGATTAATGAGAACACCTTTATAAAACTGGAATTCGTGTATTTATAAAGCAAATGGTTTATCATTAATCATTATCTTTTGGCAATAATACATCAAAGAATACAAATTATTATTACTTATGGTCACTTTCTGATTAATAATCATAGAGTAACATCTGTATCAGTTTGACACCTAGCTAAATTTGAAGATGGTAAATATATCATAGAAAGTATTTTGGTTTAGAGAGGTAAAAATAATATTACCAGCCACCAATTTGTATGATTACTAATATAAAAGGGATCCATAACATAAATAAAATATGTTAAGGTTTATAACACAAAGAAAGCGTATTGGTTTAGTGAGGAAAAATAATATTATCAGTTACCAATTTACATGATCACTAATATGTGAAAGGGATTTATAATATTATACATGTCACTCGAGAATGATCAAGGAGGATATTGATCTTTATGTCCTTTTATAATATTTAAAATTATCTTTTACTGTTTAAAATTGAATAAACATAAAGTCTTTAATATATATTTATAATGCACTTTTCAAAAATCACAATGTATATCATTATTAAACTTGCAATTTAAATACAAGAAGGTCACTTTTTATTATTTTGTATTATTAATAAAATTATACATTTTCATCACATGTATTCACCACATTATATGTATATATAATTTTTAATGGCGTTGTTACTATATAAAAAGATGGATACTAAATATTTCAACTATTGCTGTATAAAGTAATACTCCATTTTGAGTAAACTTTTTACCTATTTTTAGGTTTAAATATTAATTCATTTTAGAATTTATGTAAGTTAGGATTATCACTATATATACACCATTTAAATCATGCATGAATATATAATATTATTTTTAAATAAGACTATGAATTCAACAAATATAAATTAAAATATTATGATTGACTATCATGGTTACATGGAACTGTTTATTTGATATTATTGTCGTTTCTGCCATTGTTATTTTTGCCATTTTCTCTACTTTAGTTATTTAATTATCTAGTCTGGGATCTCTTTAGTTGGTATCACTGAGTATTTGCCTTATACACCAAGGTTACTATGTTTACGTTTTCCAATAAAAGAGATGACAACAGAAACGCACGCCGACGTCGAGGGTAAGACACGCGGAGTGACGCAACACGACAACGTCGCTCAGAGCCAGAGCCGGCTAGTCTAGTCCGATAGGGGGAGTGAGGGTATCCTGAATAGTGGGGGTTTGTACTTTTAGCACCAAACTGCAGAAACTGTGTATTAGGAAACACATTGTATAGGTTATACATGAGGAAATAGATTATGCCCAAGGCTGGTATTCACATACCGTTAGGGTGAAGCTACTATACCCTGTAGGGTGATAGGCCCTTATCCTTAACTCCTAAATCTGTCATATACAGAGAATAAAGAGAGCACCATATCCTCTAAATTTATTAGCCCTTATAGGTATTGCGGACTACCCTAAATGGATCGGACTTAAGTCTCTTATATCAAATTTGAGAATAAAATGATAGAATAAGACATGAAAATGCATATGTGAATGACAAATTTATAGAGTCAGTTGCAATTTTTTTGATGAAAAGTCTGATTTCTAGATAATATTCAAAATAGAAAAGGGGTTGTTTTATCCCATTCTTTTAATTGATTTTAAATGTTGAAGTGTGCGTAGTTGTTTATGTAAATAAATGTAAATAAAGATGATTATTTTCCCACTAAAAATATTTTTTTCTTAAGAATCATGGATAAGGCCTAAAAAAATATAGAGACTTCGGCATATCTTCTCAATGGCATTCCTCAGTGAACATTGATTGGTGAAATGTTAAACATAACCCTACATGTCCACAGATAGAAGGATCACAGCCATGTGATGACTGGTAGCCACCTGCTTACAATATATCACCATCACATAGGCCATGATCCGATACTGTGTAGCCAGGCTAGATCATGTTAACATTTGGACCAATAGATTGTCACTGAGGAGTGCTGTTGAGAAGGTCCAAATATATGTGCAGTCCCTACATCCTCCTCCTTCTTGCCACAGGGACCCAAACCCACATGGCCACATGCCTTCTCCCTGGTTGAGGGGGTGGGGTTTGAGGGGAGGCATCCCCACAAGAGGCTGCAGAACCCCAGGTGGGGGATGCATTGATGGAGGTGAGGAGTGGCCAAGCTGTGGGTGTCTGGGTGGAGGAGGCGCTTCTGTGAGCCTGGGTGGCATCAATGTTCACTTGGATGAGTATACTCTGGTTATCTGAAGAATGAAGCAGTCTGGACAGGTAGGACTCCGCCATGAGGTGGTACCTCCTTACCTCCCTATAGAGCCTCCGCAGGATGTCAATGAAGGCCTGGCTGGTGGAGATACTGGCCTGAATTGCCCTGATTACTTTCCATAAGCTGCCTATCAGGACCAGCATCTCCCCCTTGATGGCCTCCGATGGTGGACCTTGGGACAGAGGCAGAATTTGATAGACAGCGTTTTCAGCCAATGAGAAGCCGCCATTGCCAATTTCCTTCCGGAAAAGGCTCTCATTAGCGTTGGGGAGGTCTGCGAGTGTGGACCTCCGTTAGTTTTTTAATTTCTTTCTTTTAGAGCGTGGATTGTCCCAGGGCCCAGCCGAGGCAGAAGAGGAGGAGGCCGGGGACATCGCGGGGAGGTAAGTTGAATGTATATTATGTTTAGTTTACTTTAATTTGTGTCTATATGTTGTATTAATGTAATGTGTTTTTTTTAACAAGGGCTGCGCCGGAGAAGAAAAGAAGAAGGACGGGGACATGCTGGAAAGGTGAGTAGAATATTTAGAATGATTATAATGGTTATTTATTTTATGTTAATGTGTTGCACTATTTTTTTTTCTCCCCTAGGTTGGTGATCTGAAGGGACATCTGCAAAGGTAAGTGGTCTTAATTATTTTATTTTAGCTTAGAATTAGGGTTTCTGTATGTAATTAGGATTTATTGTATATTAGATAGATAGGGGGATGTATTTTAGATTGCTAGGATTTATTGTATATTAAATAGATTTAGATAGGGGGTACTGTATTTTATTTTATTTGTATTGTATGTATTGTATGTATTGTATTGTATGCATTGTATTGTATTGTGTATGTCTTTCCTTTTCAGGTGTATAATATTTTTTCTGTAGTGGGGGGGGGGGGGGGGTTGTAATGTATTTTTTTTATTTTCTGTAATGTTCCTTTTTTATTTTTTGTGACAGGTTTATTTATTTTTTGTAATGTAGATTTTTTTTATTTTTTGTGAGGTAGTTTTTTTATTTTTTGTGAGTTAGGTTTTCTTATTTTCTGTCATTAGAGTGGTGGGATTTTTTATTAGGGGGTAGGTAGGTAGTGTAGGTAGGTAGTAAAGGTGTTAATAGATTAGTGTAGAGAGGGGTTAGTTTAAATTTAATGGTTTATTGGGGGTTATAGTGTAGTGTTTGTAGTTAGTGTCATGATTGTCCTTGAGGACTGTCATGGCACTTATGTGGTTAATGTTAGGGTTTTAACAGCCCCATAAGGGTCATAATATACCCTTATGGAACTGATGGGGTTAAATAGAGGCTTATGGGGGTCTGTATTGACCCTCATGAGTGAAAGGGTTAATTAAGTGATTATGAGGGTCTGTATTGATCCTCATGAGTGACAGGGTTAATTAAGTGATTATGGGGGTCTGTATTGACCCCCAAGAGTTATTGGGTTAATTAGGTGATTATGGAGGTCTGCATTGACCCCATGAGTTATGGGGTTAATTAAGTGATTATGGGGGTCTGTATTGACCCCCATGATTTATAGGGTTAATTAAGTGATTATGGTGGTCTGTACTTCCCCCCATGAGTTATGGGGTTAATTAAGTAATTATGGGGGTCTGTGTAGCGGAGTTGGAACACAAATCCAATATCTCCTCTGGTATACGGTAAAATATCCAAGAAGCACTACAGTCTCACCATTCCCAACCTCCCATATTGGACGACACTCAATCTGGGAGTCAAAGAATACTGACTTTATTTTGTTATATGCAGAAATATATATACACATCTCTTTGGCCACAGGTAATACACATGCCCATATTTGGCCATACAATACACATAGAGAGAACAATAGGTGGGTCACACCTCCCTGAGTCTCTGTAATAGGATTATCTATTATGCCAAGGTCTGCAATAGTCTGGGCTAATATTCTGCAGAGCATAAACCAACATACATACAGTATAACAGTAGGATCATATTTTAACCATAACCATAAAACAGGGTAAAACAGTAATGGGTTCCGTTACACACCTCCCCCGTGACCATAAGCCAACATACACGGTCTGATCCCAACGGATCGGCCTGGGGATGTCCGGACAAAAGTATTTGTTGGTCAATTCTCTAGTTTGACAACCCATCAGCATTACTGCAATTCACATTTACTCACATTACACATTTCCCCAGAAAGCTGGGATCTGAGCGCACAAAACTACCGTATAGCGCTCAGATCCTATTCACACAGTTCAATTGCCATGTAGCTAAAGTCTTTCCCATAGTCTTTCATTATATGAATGGGCTCCATGGCATAGCTATCTGGGGTATCACTGCTCCCACAGGGCAAGTACCGAATGACCCCCCTGTATTTAAAGGGCCAGAATGAGGGAAATAAACTCTGGTATGGCCAAGTGCTGTTTTTAAAGGGCAATATGTCCCAGGGCCATAGTCGCAGGGCAGGAGGCTGGCAATAAGTCCTCTCCAGAACAAAGTGGCGAAGGTCACTTCATCACACATCTCCCCTTTGGGGGGAAGTCTAACCAGGCACCTGGATATTTCGCTGTGGTGATGGGGCAACACACTGAGGGACTTGAGGGGCAGAGGCCAGCGGCACTCTGCCCTGATGCCAGCTCTTTTGCTGGTATAATCTGCAGGACATCCTGCTCTGTACAAGGGACAAAGGGGGGGCAGAGGCCGACTGCACTCTGCCCCGCTGTCAGCTCTTCTGCTGGGGTACTTGGGACATATTCCGACTCAGTAGCCAGGGAAAGGTGGGGGTCAGTGGGGGTTAACATTTCCTCTGTTAACATTGGGGCCACATTAGGAGTTAGCTGGGGAGGGGAATTTGTACTTACCCCCTCCTCCGGTTGTCCCAGTGAGGGTAGTTGGGGATCTGGACAGGCTGTCCAGCATCCCGGTAGGTCAGGCACAGAGACCACGGTCCCATCTGCGCCGTCTGGGAGATTGGTGTCTCCCCTTGTTAGGGTAAGTTGGCGCTGGGGGGAGAGGCCGACACCTTCAGCTCCCTGGGGTTCACACTGCCGCTGGGGGGGGGGGGCGAAGGACGACACCTTCGGCCCCCTGGGGTACACACTGCCACTGGGGAGGAAGGACGGCACCTTCTGCTCCCTGGGGTACAAACTGCCGCTGGGGGGGAAGGACGACACCTTCTGCTCCCTGGGATACACACTGCCGCTGGGGGGGGGAAGGACGACACCTTCTGCCCCCTGGGGTACAGACTGCCGCTGGGGAGGAAGGACGGCACCTTCTGCTCCCTGGGATACACACTGTCGCTGGGGGGGAAGGACGACACCTTCGGCCCCCTGGGGTACACACTGCCGCTGGGGAGGAAGGACGACACCTTCAGCTCCCTGGGGTACACACTGTCGCTGGGGAGGAAGGACGGCACCTTCTGCCCCCTTGGGTACACACTGTCGCTGGGGAGGAAGGACGACACTTTCTGCTCCCTGGGGTACACCCTGTCGCAGGGCAGGGGAATTAGTTGGAGTATTGCACGTGGAGCGGTTTCTGTTTCTGGGACAATCTCTCTGCATGTGGCCCTGCTGGTTACACGTGCGGCACCTGATGTACCGTGGAGGGGTTTGGTAGTTCCCACCACCCGGACGCAGTGCTGGGGGGGGGGGGGTTAATGGTGGGAGGTGGGTTAGCAGCTCCCAAGATGGACCGCTCCCGTGCCAGCTGCTTTTCCATTATGTATTCGTGGACATCTGTCATTAACCATTCCAAGGTTCTTATGGGAAGCGTACCTGGGAAAAAGGCCAGTCTGCTTTGGAGTTCTCTTCCAAAGTCAGTCTATGTGCTGTCCTTTCTGTCTGCATCCCTGTAGTTCGCGGCCGCCTCCTCCACCTCATCATGGAACGCTGTCCGAAAACTAGCCGGTTCCATCCTGCTGTAGCCAGGGGCGCTGTACGTATACTAGCGTTGCACTCAATTTGTAACTCCCCGGAATGGTGTCTCCTGTAGCTGTCCTTCTGACCGTGGGAACAATTCCGCCACTTGCCACCAAATGTAACGGAGTTGGAACACGAATCCAATATCTCCGCTGGTATACGGTAAAATATCCAAGAAGCACTACAGTCTCACCATTCCCAACCTCCCATATTGGACGACACTCAATCTGGGAGTCAAAGAATACTGACTTTATTTTGTTATATGCAGAAATATATATACACATCTCTTTGGCCACAGGTAATACACATGCCCATATTTGGCCAAACAATACACATAGAGAGAACAATAGGTGGGTCACACCTCCCTGAGGCTACCTGGCTACTTTGATACAATCAGACATTGATTAGATCATCCTTCCCTTTGTTCTTATCTCTCATACTGAAAACACTTTATACAATAGACTTCCTTATCTTATGAGGAGTCTCTGTAATAGGATTATCTATTATGCCATGGTCTGCAATAGTCTGGGCTAATATTCTGCAGAGCATAAACCAACATACATACAGTATAACAGTAGGATCATATTTTAACCATAACTATAAAACAGGGTAAAACAGTGATAGGTTCCGTTACAGTCTTTATTGACCCCCATGAGTATTGGGGTTAATTAGGTGATTATGGGGGTCTGTATTGACCCCCGTGAGTTATAAGGGTAAATTAAGTGATTATGGGGGTCTGTTTTGACCCCCATGAGTTATAGGGTTAATTAAGAGATTATGGGGGTCTGTATTGACCCCCATGAGTTATGGGGTTAATTAAGTGATTATGGGGGTCTGTATTGACCCCCATGAGTTATTGGGTTAAGTTATTATGGCGGTCTGTATTGACCCCCATGAGTTATGGGGTTAATTAAGTGATTATGGGGGTCTGTATTGACCCCCATGAGTTATAGGGTTAATTAAGTGATTATGGGGGTCTGTATTGACCACCATGAGTGACAGGGTTAAATAAGTGATTATGGGGGTCAGTATTGACCCCCATGAGTGAATGAGTTAAATAAGTGATTATGGGGGTCTGTATTGAACCCCACAAGTTATAGGGTTAATTAATGCTTATGGGGGTCTGTATTGACCTCCATGAGTGACAGGGTTAATTAAGTTTTTATGGGGGTCTGTATTGACCCCCATGAGTTATGGGGTTAATTTTAGTGGCCTGGGTTTTTTTATTTTTTAGCGCGAGTCCTTTCAGGACCTTTACATTCCTTTAAGGACCCACAAGGAGGGAAATTTAAAATCTTAAATGCAGCGGGGTCACGATCGGTGCCGATCGGGGACCCACACTGCAAGAGGTTAATGTGGGGGGGGGGGGGCTGCGGGCGTCCCTATGGACCCCTGCAGCAAGGGGTTAATGTGGGGACACTTTGGGGGTCCCGATGGGGACCCCCAGCATAGAGGGGGGTTAATTTTAGGTGTCAGGGGGGTTGTTGGAGTACCCCCCATGGCAGGGCAATTGATGAGGTGTGGGAGCCTGCAAGATCATCTCGCAGGCTGTCACTCCTCATGTAGATTTTCGCAGTGTTGATACGGACGGCCCTGCTGCGTAGCTCACACGTAGCTCGCAGTAGGGCTTATTTAATAGCGTCGTAACTTTTATAATTTGCAGTACATAGGATTTAAGTAGAAGCCTCTTATCTATGAGGCTGAAATTTAATAAGGCTGATAGTCTTAAACAAAAGATTATAACATATAATGCAATTTATGACTTGTAATATAAAGCATAATTACTCAAGGACAAGAATGTTTTATTCTTAGAACTTGATATTATATATTGAAAACCTAATTGTCATACTGGGGGCCCATATATAAAAGGGACAAGATCATACTGTGTTCCTGAGGAAAGCCAGTCAGAGACAGATCTAGGATAGTGAAGTAATACCTCCTGCAAGTGAGAGTAGCAGGGTGGCGCATACACTGGCCCATGCAATCCTATGCCCTGTACGTCTGGAGTTTGCTGTTTCTCCTGGTCAGGGTAAAATTTTCTGGTATTTTGTGGCTGGACCACTCTAGTGAGTGGGACCAGACTGATATACTACAGGATATTTCTCCCTGTGAATGGCATAAGTGAGCTAAAAAAGGTTGCTCTCAGAGTGGGTTATCATGTCCACAGAACTAACTTATTCAGGTTAGTTTGTTCTCTTATTGAGCACCTCTGACTTTTGTAAAACATGGCTTATATACAGACAACTTTTAACATGTTTTCAATGTGTATTTTATAAATGTAACTGATTATATACAATTCTAGTGTTAATAATTGGCTATTACAATTGTGTGTTTTTTTTATCAAGACATTATACCTCATGTCTTCTTGGTATTATTCCTACAAATATATATTCATTTATATTTTTATATGTGTATGACTGTAATTAGCTTAAAACCAAGTCTTGTCTGATGGGAAATGGCAAGAGGTGTTGGTAGCCTCACTCAAAATGGCTCAGAGAATCACAGATGGTCTTATTTACTAGATGGGTGTAGATGAGTGTAGGGTTACAGCCTGTATAGAAACCTAATTTCAACTTATAACCATGTATGACGTATAGAGAGGCCATATTGGCCACAATATGATATAAAAAGCCACAAATCTATTGAAGAGATGGCACTGGCTGGTGCAGGTTGAAGGAGCCTCCATGAAGCAGTCCCTAGGGAAGAGTGCCAGATGAAGCCCAGAAGCCCCTGCTCCTGACCAGAGAGAACCTGATGGAGGGTGAACTTCCAAAACTGACCACAGGGGGTAGTATACTGTAACTTTATATTACATAATGTAGAATTCATATAAGTATTATATTTGTAAATAATGTCTTAATACTTGTAATACAATACAATACATGTCTGTTATCTGTTTTGTATAAACCCATTGTGTAACCATATCTTAATTTATGTAAAATATATCCTTTTAATTATACCTTATTGATATGGTTGTTTATTGACCTGTCCAAAATAACTTATTACTTGTAGAAATGATACTTTAATTATTCAATTAATACATTCATTTCTTACATAGTTGGTGAGCCTTGGTCCAGGAGGACATTAATGTAATAATCAAGCATATTAATAAGTATAATATTTTGCATAAATTAATTTACTGTTTGCCTATTGTGTGCTGAGTTACCAAGTTGTAGAAACATTTTTGTATGGTACGTTTGGCTATGATTCATACAGGATTCAAAAGCAGGTTTTGTTTACTCTTACATGTTTCCTTTTCTTCACTTTTAAAATTGTATAGTTTTGATATCCAGCAATGGAGAGTTTAATGAAAAAAATTCTAATATTAATAACTCTGATGCTATAATTAGAGCTATGGTAAATACTTCTGATTCCTGGTCAAACGCCCAGAATTATGCATCAAAAGTCATTAATGAAAAGAAATTGTCTAAATCAAAATGGAAAACAATTTTAATATTTGCTGCACATTAGATTGCAGAACAATATAAACATTTAAGTGTGCAGAAACAAGTTTTAGAGACTAAAGTCTATGACTTAACTACTGCTTTGGAAACCCTTAAGGTCACTGCTACTACAGCATCTGCTTTTGAGTAACCAGAAGACATTACAAGAAAATGAGCAGTTACATAGTAAAAATAAGGAACTTGTGGATACATTGATAGATGCAGAAAGTGCAATAAGTTGTTTAGCTTCTAGTAAAAAGGACACTGATTATAGTCACTGTAGAGCAGAATGTAAAGAGGCAGAGGTCCAGAAAGTGGACTGCAATGTTTTTAAGAAAAGCGAAGATGATTGTTTTAAAATGGTGCCAGTTTCCACTGAGCTCAAGAGAAGAGCACATGGACAGGTCATTTCTGAAACTACTGTGAATAGGTGTCTTTCCATTAGTGAAATTCAGGCCCTGAGCAAATCACTTGGTTATATAGGTTTTCATGATGATCCTGTTGAAATCACGATAAGAATTGAAAAGTTTTCAAAATTGAATACAAATTTAACCGAGACTGATACATTTGCTGTGATTATGGCTTGTTTAGATCAATCCTTAAAATCCAGTCTGTGCTCTAATGTGTTTGCAGAGCCTAGATCTAAACAGCATTTGGTTAAAGAAATTTTAAATGTACTGGGTATAAATGAATTGGATCATCATTCTGTGTTTGGTAACTGTAGTCTGTTTGGTTTCTAATGCAAGTAATATTTCTTGCTATGCTTGTGGATAATTATTTAATGTTTTCCGAAACTGTAAAACATGATACATTTCACCCATAATTCAAACAAAAGGCACAATAATAGCAGATGGACACAGAAGATTGAAAATATCCAGAATAACACCAGGTGGGAAACAAATGGTAGAGCTAGAATAAATATAAATACTCCTTATCATGTTCTGAAATCCCAAAATGAATTGCTCAAGGCTGAGAATTTGAAACAAAAACAGGAAAGAGATTTGTTCAAGAAAAATTAGGAAGCTTTAAGATTAGAACTGAATCAGTATAAATCAAACTATAGTACAGAAAATGATCTGCTCAACAATCTGTCCTAAACTAATTGATTATCATGTTTTATTTTTACAGGGTTTTCTAATATATAACAGAGGACCTTCTCTTTTATTGTATTTTTTTAATTTTTAAGGACAAGCCTCCATATTTTTTTAAATACAGTGTGGGTGGTGTCACAACCTACTATGATGATGGGATCTAGAGTATCCTAGTACTCTTATTCCCAGTAGGTTTAGACCTAAGTTTGAGCTGACTCTAGACGTATGGACAGTCTTTGTCGGTACAAAGGCATAAGTCCCAGCTTTTGGTAGTGTGCGCTGGGAAACCTGGAAGGGAGTCAGAACGATCTCCTCTACCATTATATGCCCCTGGGTCGATAATACACCTGCACACAAAGTCTTGATGAAAATTATGAACCATGTTTTATTTTAGAACAGCATATTTAACCACATCACACAAGAATGGGGAAGTGGCTACCGTTAGCCAGCCCCAAATGACCTCTGGCCAATCATGAAGGGGAACTGTGTGTGAACCAATAGTCCCTCACAGGTCCACCCACTAGGCGAGGCCAAGTAATTCATTTGGGCTCTGAATCTCCAGGGCAAAGCATGCCTTTACTCTCCTGTGCCCATGCTATGAAAGCTGAGTAGCCCCTGGGCCATCCCATTGTTTCTGGGTGCCTGCCTGTCTGCTCTCCAGCTGTGAGCTCCCCATTGTTAGTTCTCTGCTGGACACTTAGCTAATGGGATTAACAGGCCTTTGGGAACAAAGGAGGCTTGGCTGTATTTAACAATATAATAACATACTAATATAATAACATACATTCATATTTGCAAATATAACACCCAATGTTCCAGTCACATACAACGAATATATCCCATTAGATCCCTCACAGGATACCCATTACAATGAGCCTAAACATGGAAGGGATGGGAATATGCTAAGGGGTAATCTTATAATACTTTATCCCCTAGACCACAAAATAACAATATAACCTTATAACAGTATAACAGGGGGTCTGGGAGCCCCAAACCCCCAGGTATCGTCTCTTGTGTCAACAGCCTGTGACAGACATCTGTCCAAGTCCCAGATGACTGCCAAGTGAGCCATGACAGGTGGGACAAATTCTAAATTACAGTTTTTGTGTTTCATTTTATACACATATCTTAAAATTCCTGAACTGTTAGCTAGCATTTTTGCTGATTAAATTGTATTTATTTATTTATTTTAAACTGTTGCCACAACGAGGACTGTAAATGTAAGTGATCATTTTTGAGAAGCAGTTATACACTCTTATTTTTGTGTTTTAAAGCCTCATTAAGATTGCTTTTATTTATTTTTTTGCTTGTTTTTTTATTAATGGCAGCAAGTGTTTTGAATGTTTTTATACAGATTACATGGTATCCTTTCTTTTGATGGAAAAATCATTCAATCTGGATTTATTTATTTATTGATTTATTTTTTTTTTTTTTTATTGATTTTTATTAGACAGGTCAGACATATAACATAGTACACCAAAAACATTAGAAGTGATAAATAGGAATTAACAATAAACGTATTTCACATATTTGGTTTCCAGTGTGTCCTCTGCCTGTCCAAAACTCCTCTCCCTTTTCCGTTTTTCTGGTATTATAATAGCTGATACTAGCTTTTAAATAACTTAAGGCTAACGAGAAAACTATATTTAATGAAGTCCCATAACTATGGGAAAAATATGATGAACTTGGATTCCTGACCAACTGTTGTTTTGAGCTTGGTTGGTAGCATCTAATAGAAAGATTATTCTGTGTTTAGGTTACTGTGTGGGCTAATGATGTTGGGTAAATTAAGACCACTACTACTATGGATCCCCTAATAGCTCCTTTGTAGGGAGAAGTGTCACTCACCCTATTCATCTGCCGCGTCTTGTCTCCCAGGCGGCCCAGCAGGAGGCCCAGCGCTTGTAGTTATGGTCAACCTCTGCGGACAAAACGCTCATGGATCGAACGAACTCAATTTTGTTTAAGACTACTTCAAATGTTGGGGTGGGTGATTTCCAATGGGCGGCTACTACTATCCTAACTGCTAGGAAAATTTGGTTAGTTAGGAATTGTTCTGAGTTGGACATCCCTTCTACCGGTAATCCTAGGATGGCCTCTTCTGGTCTCATGGGATAGCATTGACCCCATAGTTTCTCCAGGGTTTTGTAGGTGTCCACCCATGTGTGTCTAATCATAGGGCATTCCCATAATTTATGGATTAGAGTCCCTTTTTGGTTGCAGCCCCTTTCGCATATGTCACTAATTGTCTGGTTCCCTATGTGCATTCTTACTGGGGTTAGGTACCACCTCATAATAACTTTATAGGAGTTTTCTTTCATAATTACGTTAAGTGATGTGTTTTTGGCTTGTTTCCGAATACTATTCCATTGGTCTCTGTCTAAATTTATGTTGAGGTCAGCTTCCCATGCTGATTCATAGTGTAATTTAGGGGGAGTGACTAAATCGCTTAAATGGTTATATATTGTGGAGATGTTTCCTTTCCCTCCCGGGAATTTAATGCAACATTTTTCGAATAAGGATATATTTTGCCCTCCTTTATTCTTAGTGATGTGATTTAATATTTGGTTTATAGCGAGTAGGTTAAGCCATTCCCCCGGAGGAAGGGGTTTGTCTTCTAGGAATGCGGTGGTGGACCATTTTTGATTAACAACCGGTAAATCTGCCGCAATTGAGCAATTATTATCAATCCACCATCTATATTGAGCATTAGAGTTTATTTTGGGGTTAGTTGAAAGTGGCCATAGAGGGCTGAGCCCTGACTCCTGGCCCAGCAGTCTGTTCCTCTTATTTATATCTTTCCATAGGGAAATTGAATGCCTCACACTTGATGGAATTGATTGGGGTAACTTGAAGCCCTGCTGGGTTGAGAGCCATAGTAACTGACGCATGATTAAATCATTGGACCCTAGTATGTGTTTTTCTAATTGAACCCATACCGGGGGGGAGTCCCTGACATACCACTTAACTAGTTGTGCTAATCTAGCAGCTTTAAAGTACCTGGAAATGTCTGGAAATCCGAGCCCACCATCCTTCTTAGTCGCAGTAGTTGTTTCTCTGTTTATTCTAGGTTTTTTATTGTTCCACAGAAAACTCATTAGTAATTTCTGTATTTTTTTCAAGTCTATCGCTAAAATCGAGATAGGTAAGGTCCGAAAAAGGTAGAGCAGTTTGGGGAGTACGTTCATTTTGACAGCATGTAGCTTTCCTAACCACGAAATCTTTAGTTCTGACCACCTGTGCAGGTCCCTAGTTAATTGTTTAAAGAGGGTTGGGTAGTTTGCTTCATATAGGGTCTTAGTTGATTTTGTAATTTGTATGCCTAGGTAGTTGATAGAATTCGGGGCCCATTTTATTGGGAAGTTATTGGCTAGTAGTTTTTCCGTGGTGGGAGGAAGTGATATATTAAGGGCTATGCTTTTACTTGTGTTAATTTTGAATCCTGACAGTGGGCCAAATTGAGACAAAAGTTTGAATAGATTAGGTAGACTAACCAGGGGGTTTGATATTGTTAGTAGGATATCATCGGCAAAAAGGCTAATTTTATGATCTGTCGGGCCGACCCGTATACCCGATATGTCAGTGTGCTGACGAATGGCAATTGCTAGGGGCTCTATACTGAGGGCGAACAGCAATGGTGATAGAGGGCACCCCTGTCTTGTCCCCCTTGTGATGTTGAATTTTAGTGAATTGTGTCCTTGGTATGTAACTTGTGCGGTTGGTTCCGAGTATAATGTCGCGATGCTTTGCAGAAAACCTTCCGGAATTCCGAATTTGTTCAGTGTGGCGTTCATAAATGTCCAATCTAACCTATCAAATGCCTTCTCGGCATCAAGCGCCAACAACATAGCGCGGCCTTCATTACTTTTGGTTATGTCAATAAGGTCAACAATTTTTCTGGTATTGTCTGGCGCTTCTCTCCCCTTAATGAACCCTACTTGGTCTGGATGTACCACTTCAGGTAACAGATTCGCTAGTCTTGACGCTAAGATTTTGGTGTATATTTTTAAATCTGTGTTGATCAGAGATATTGGTCTATAGCTAGCACATTGGGATGGGTCTTTCCCCGGTTTAGGAATCAGTATTATTTTAGCTTCTAAGAATTCCGGTTTAATTTTTTCACCAGCTAAGAAGCTGTTAAATAGCTTATGTAAGGTGGGGCTAAGTAGATCGCTCATATGTTTGTAGTAGAGGTTGGAATAGCCATCTGGCCCTGGGGCCCCGTGTGCCTTTGTGGATTTGATCGCATCCTGTATTTCTTCGACCGAGATGGGCTCTAAGAGTGATTTAGCTTTGATAGAGTCTAATTGGGGTATATTTAAGTTATTTAGTGTATTTTCAATTTCTAGTTTGTGGGTTGGGGTGCCTGATTCGGGTGTTTTGCTGTAAAGGTCCGCATAAAATTGTCTGAATTCGTTTACTATTTGATCTGGTTTAAAAACTGTCTGCCTATTTTTGGTGATTATTTTGGCTATGAATGAGTTTGCTCTTTTTTCTTTTAGTCTCGTGGCCAGCATTCTATCGGGCTTGTTTGCGTATCTGAAGAATTTAGCTTCAGTTCGCTGTAGGATATTGACCATTTTCCCTCTTAAAATAGTGTTTAGTTCTTGTTTGTAACTTAGTATCTTCTCATGGGTATGTCGTGATTTATCTTTAACAAATAGTTTCTGTGCTTCAGCAATTTTCTGGTTTAGAAGTAAGATTTGTGCTTGGTCTTTTTTCTTTTTGATTGAACTAATTTGTATACAGACTCCCCTGATCACTGCCTTGTGAGCTGCCCAAATTCCATCTATGTCTATCTCCCCTACTGTATTGAGGTCAAGATAATCTACGATTGCAGTTCTGACCTTATCTCGTGTGATAGGGTCGTTCAGTATACTGGGATTTAATGACCACCTTGGGTTATTTCCTTTCGGTAGGAGATTATTCATGGAGATTTTGACTAGATCGTGGTCCGACCATGCTATGGGGCACATAGAGGCCTCAGTTAGGTTCCCTGTAACGTTCTGTGGGATCAGGATATAGTCTATTCTGGAGAGCGAACCATGTCTGGCGGAAAAAAATGTGTATTCCCTTTCTGTGGGGTTCATGTTTCTCCAGGTATCAATCATGCAGTTTGATTTTAGGAGTTTTTTGAGAGCTTTGGTCGCTGTGGGGATTTTTTGTGAACCTAAATCGTTTGACTTGTCTTTGAGCGGGTCTAAGACCGCGTTCATGTCTCCTCCTATTATCTTAAGTCCGTCTTCCCAGCTATCTGTGAGTTTCTGTATTTTTTGAAAGAATGGCGTTTGATCTGTGTTCGGGGCGTAAATGTTCAAGAATGAAACCTTACGTTCGTGTATGGTCCCATGTACTGCTAAAAACCTGCCATCTTTATCTTTTTGAATTTTACTTAACTGAAAGTTGAGTCTTCTGTGGAACAAAATCGTGACTCCCTTTTGTTTGGTATCTGCGGTCGAATGGAATGCCTGAGTAAAGACTCCCCCCCAATATTTTGGTAGTGCTTGTTTTCTAAAGTGAGTTTCCTGAATCATTACGATATCAAGATTTAGTTTTTGGTAATTTCTCAAGGCTACCCCCCTCTTGATTGGTTCGTTCAGACCATGAGCGTTGTGTGACGCAATGACAATGTCCATATTTCTTATTGAGGTGTATGACCCTTTGGTGTGTCTAAATGGCTATCTCACCTTTCTGGAAGCCTGTTACTTTGTTATCCTGTGCCTCCTGCTGGTTTCCGCCCGAAGACTGCTCAGCAGCTGGCTGTGTGGGAGAGTATCTGTACTCAAAGGAAAAAAGACAACAGAGTATGAGCCAAATTGCTTATACTTAAACTTTCGGAATTATAAAAACCTGGCTCAGTAATTAAGCAAGTTCCTACTTTTCCTCTAGTGGGGAACCCTAAGGTAATCCTGGGTAAGAAGTCTAAGTACTTGAGTCTGTTTGTGTGTCTTACTGTTGGTCAGGAAGGCTCTTAGTATGTTTGAACTTAATTGTGTTCCTTACTTAAATAAAGTGTGGTAATTTAAACTACTATGAGGAGAGCGTTTGCTGTCCTCTTCGTATTTTACTGGTGGGCCAGTTAGTGTCTCTAAACTGACACTGAATTGGTCCGCCTAAACTTTCCCTACTGTAGGGGTTTTTGGAAGTCTACGTGTTAGCGCCCGTAGGGACGCCTTCTAGGTGTGTGTTGCTTTTGCCTTTACGGCCTGGGTTAACTGTCTATAGTGTGTATTAGAACTTTCACTGGTGTGGGTGCTACCTTATTGGATCTACTCGTTTTCAGATTCAACTAGCTTTGGTTGTCAGAGTAGCATGAAAACAAGGAGAGAGAGAGAAGAGAGAGAGGAAGATGAAGCAAAAAAAGACAAAAAAAACAGAGAAACAAAATAAGTGACAACTCATTGTAGTAAGTCTTTTTCTCCGTTCATGGGAGGACTCCTTCCTCTCGGGCTTTCTGTTGGTTGTAACTGCACTCCGACAGTGACCTTGATGTTCCATTCCGCCAGCAAGTTAATGCCTTCCTCCAGTGTTCTGATGGTGAAGAATTTTCCCTCTTTGGATATATTGAGGCGAAAAGGGAAACCCCATGTATACCTCCATCCTTGAGCCAGGATACAGTCCAGAACCGGTTTCAGTTGTCTCCTTTTGGCAAGGGTAGTCGGGGCTAGATCAGAAAAAAGCAGCGGTGTGTGCCCCTCGATGGGAGGGATGCCTTTTCTTGCGGCCTTCATGAACAGTTCTTTGGTGGAGTAGTAGTGGAATCTGGCAATGATGTCTCTTGGGCGCTCCTGTGGAGATGAACGGAATCCTAGGGCTCTGTGAAACCGATCCATTCTCAAGTTTTCTGGATGTATGTTTGGGAGGAGAAATTCACATAGATCGTTTAGGTATGCGTGTAGGTCCTTGACAGACTCCGGCACATTCCTCAGCCTTATGTTCTGTCGTCTAGATCTGTTTTCTAGATCTTCCTGTTGCAACTGTTGTCTAGATTGTTCCTCCTTCAAAGCCAAGATCTCCTCTGTTAGCTTGTTGTTATGTTGCATTATTTCCGAAATTTTAGTTTCCAGTTTTGTTGTTTTATCGTCCACCTTTTTAATTTCTGTGGTTAGTTCTGTTGTCACCTTCCGGATGTCTGATTTGACCTCCTCTCTGAAGTTGGATATTAGGTCTTTAAGGTCCTGGATGTCACTTTTAGTGCTAGGCGCTGACATTTCAGAGCTTGTTGCTGCGTGGACTGCGGCTGTGGGTGTTTTATTGGTGGGAGAACTTGCTGAAGATTTGGGTAGGCAGTAAGATTGGATCCCTTTATTGTTCTTTCTCGTGGCAACACCTGCCATCTCAGTGAGAGGATTTATTTTTATTTTAAAAAAAAATTCTGAAGGAGGAGTGGCACACAATGGAACATCACCAAGTATTCATATAGTTTCAGAACTAGTACATTCTAGAGCTACATGAATATGAATGTAAATATACTATACTGATATAAATACTAATTTAGTACTGCAAGTAATACATTATGTATAATACCCCATTGGTCAGTCATTTGTTTCTATCACTTTAGTTATTGTTTTAGTTGTTTATCTCTGTTAAGGGCAAATACCATTTTAGAATTAGATCACCCTAATTTAGGAATGGTTGGGAATTTTGTATTATTATGATTTGTTATTTTTATTATCTTATATCTCTTGTTATAGAAAGCCAGACTTGGACGTAATATGGAGGTATTAAGACACGATTGAGATGCACAGCCATAGTGATTCCATTGAGATCCTGCTGAATGCTTTATGTGTAGTTGTGGGTCTTATTATTTCCTATTGCTACAGAGAGATCCTAGTTTATCACACACATCTTCCATTTCCTGAGTGAATACCGGGTCACATTTAATGTTTTCACTAAAATACCTGATAAGGTGCTACAATCACCTACACATTTTTTCTTTCCACACGTGCTAACAATCAAGTGTCCTTTGATGAGTGCTTTCTTCAATACACGCAATACACAGTATTAAAGACAGCACAAGTCTTAAGCAGGCAAGCAAGCTAGCTATGTGTAACATGCATCTCTCAGAAGTTGGTATGGAGGTGCAAATTGACATGTGGCATGTGAATGAAGCTACAGTAGTTATGAAAGGGTGATGTGATTTTGTGCACAGTAGCCAAAGGAGTATAAATTAATATGATAAAATGCTTACTGTAAGTGCTTACAGTGCCTTGCAAAAGTATTCACCCCTTGATTTTTTACCTATTTTGTTACATTACAGCCTTAAGTTCAATGTTTTATCAATCTGAATTTTATGTGATGGATCAGAATACAATAGTCTAAGTTGGTGAAGTGAAATGAGGAAAATATACCGGTATACATAAAACTATTTTTTAGAAATAAAAAACAGAAAATTGGCATGTGCGTATGTATTCACCCCCTTTGTTATGAAACCCATAAAAAGCTCTGGTGCAACCAATTACCTTCAGAAGTGACATAATTAGTGAAATGATGTCTACCTGTGTGCCATCTAAGTGTCACATGATCTGTCTATATAGGAACTCTCCAAACAAGTAAGGGACAATGTTGTTGAGAAGTACAAGTCAGGGTTAGGTTATAAAAAAATATCCAAATCTTTGATGATCCACAGGAGCACTATCAAATCTATCATAACCAAATGGAAAGAACATGGCACAACAACAAACCTGGCAAGAGACGGCCGCCCACCAAAACTCACGGACCAGGCAAGGAGGGAATTAATCAGAGAGACAGCACAGAGACCGAATGTAACCCTGGAGGACTTGCAGAGTTCCACAGCAGAGACTGGAGTATCTGTAGATAGGACGACAATAAGCCGTACACTCCACAGAGTTGGGCTTTATGGCAGAAGAAAACCGTTACTTTCAGCAAAAAACAAAATGGCACGTTTTGAGTTTGCGAAAAGGCATGTGGGAGACTCCCAAAATGTATGGAGGAAGGTGCTCTGGTCTGAGGAGAGTAAAATTGGCGCAAAGACAACACATCACATCACCCAAAGAACACCATCCCCACAATGAAACATGGTGGTGTTAGCATCATTTTTTTCAGCAGCCAGGACTGGGAAACTGGTCAGAGTTGAGGGAAAGGTGGATGGGGCTAAATACAGGGATATTCTTGAGCAAAACCTATACCACTCTGTGCGTGATTTGAGGCTAGGACGGAGCTTCACCTTCCAGCAGGACAATGACCACAAACACACTGGTTTAAGGGTAAACATGTAAATGTGTTGGAATGGCCTAGTCAGAGCGCAGGCCTCAATCCAATAGAAAATCTGTGGTCAAATTTAAAGATTGCTGTCCACAAGCGCAAATCATCTAGTTTGAAGGAGCTGGAGCAGTTTTGCAAGGAGGAATGGGCAAAAATCCCAGTGGTAAGATGTGGCAAGCTCATAGAGACTTATCCAAAGCGGCTTGGAGCTGTGATTGCTGCAAAAGGTGGCTCTACAAAGTATTGACTTTAGGGGGGTGAAATGTTATGCACATTATTTTGTCCTATTTGTTGTTTTCTTCACAATAAATAAAAAACAAAAAACATCTTCAATGTTGTGGGTATGTTCTGTAAATTAAATGATAAAAATCCTCAAACAATACATGTTAATTCCAGGTCGTGAGGCAACAAAACATGAAAAATGCCAAGGGGGGTGAATACTTTTGCAAGCCACTCTATATAATTAGACCAAATTTGCCTCACAGTACCCTAAGTTTAGTAAGAAAGTATTGGTTGTTATCATATCATTCCTGTGTCAGTGAACTGTATTACTTTGAAAAATCATACACACAGTGGGTCTACACACAATAAGACATATTCATTTGTATAATTTGAGAGCTCATTGTTTTTACAAAATAATTTACTCACTATATGGCTTATATACAGACAACTTTTAACATGACTTCAATGTGTATTTTATAAATACAACTTACTAGCCATTTGCCCATCAAAAATGAGGGGGCAATAAAATTTTATGCCATGGGAATGCTGTTTGAGACATAATTGAAACCGTTTTGTACTATGAGGACCTTTGGCTCTCATCGCGAGGCTTACGCTGAGTGCCTTAAGCTTTCATTGCATGCCTCGCAATGAGCGCCTTTGGCGGTTATTGCGAACCTCAGGACCTTCGGCGCTCATTGCGAGCATCTCTTGTCGTGTACTTTGGTCCTCTGAGAGAGATATATATTTCTATATATATGTAGTTAAGTAATAATTAATGATTTATTCAATTAATTTGGTAAGAATGAATTATTTCTGCAATAAATTAATATACTTTAATTATTTATAATTGATATAGGCTAAGGAGCTAACAATCTGTTTGAATAGAATATATATTGTGAGTGTTAGTGCTCTTGTTATAAAGTGTAATGAATGTTTGAACTGTGCATTCTAAATAGGCTGCGTGCGCAAGGTAAAGCCGTTGGTTTATTGTGAAAAAGCGGCATTGTATAGTCGTAATGTTATTAATGTGGTACGCGTCTCATGAGCATTTTCCGGCTCTTGTAATAGTGTATCTTGTAGGTTGTAGTCTGATGTGTAAAGTGCTACGCGTTTTGCAGTGTTTTGCGCAGTCCGTGGTCATGTAGCCTTGTTTTAATTTTTTTCGCACCCATATTTTTCCTCGCTTAGGCGATTTTCGTGTGTCGAAAATCATCTAAATTGAGTTAAATTCGCGTTCCACCTCACTCACAGACGTCCTGGCTGTTGCCCCATGCTGTCTGTGATGTTTTGGGAGTTTTTTGGAGTGTATTTGGTGTGTTTTCGGGTTTTTTTGTTCGGACGCTAATTTCGTAAATTTTTCGTCTTGGAATTTGTTTTTTCTAAGTCCCGCATCTTGTATTTTAACGGCTCGCCTCATTCCGCGAGGCTCGCAGTGATGAACGCCTTTGGCACTCATTGGCTAAGTAGTACGGTGTAACGGCTCGCCACGCGAAGCTCGCAGCAATGAGCGCCTGTGACGCTCATCGTCTAAGTCGTGCACACCTCGCAAAGCATGTCGACGTCTCGCAGTTTGACAACTATTATATGTGATTATATGCAACTCTAGTATTGTTCAGGTTAGTGTTACGTGCTTCGGACTTGTGTTCATGAATTTTCTGAATTTTTACGTTTTTACCGAGGCCATTTTATTCTCAATTAGCCGATTTTCGACTGATCAAAAACGTTAAACGGTAATTAGAGGGGTAAAGTGAAGAGGGGTTTTTGGATGAGGAGGGGGGTTTAGGATGAGGAGGGGGGGTAAGGATGAGGAGGGGGGTTGAGGATGGGGGGTTGAGGATGAGGATGGGGGGAGTTGAGGTTGAGGATGGGGGGTTGAGGATGAGCATGGGGGGTTGGGGATGATAAGAGAGGGGGAGGGAAAGAGGCACAGGGGGGAAAGAGACATTGGGGGGAAAGAGAGACCAGGGGGAAAGAGAGACACAGGGGGAAAAAGAGATACTGGGGTGGTGACTCGAGTATAGGCCGAGGGGGCCCTTTTCAGCCTTAAAAAAGGGCTAAAAAACTTGTCTTATACTCGAGTATATACGGTATATCAAATATAAATTAATATATATTTGTAGGAATAATACCAAGAAAAGAGGAGGTATAATGTATTGATACAAACACACAATTGTAATTAACATTTATTTATACATTAATTTAGGAAATCATTATTTAATTAACCCAAATTAAGTTGCAAAAACAAATTAAAGATTTTATGCTCATCGCATTTATGAATGCATGCTTACCTCTTTACATGAAGGTTTTCATAAAATTAACTATTAAGCACATAAAATAAAATTAGTAAATAATTAATTAATTAAGCTACATAATAAAAATGACATTACATTTACATACAAAATGTTGCAATTAGAGAAATATAGCACCATATTTTTAACGAAATAATTCTAAATGCTTTTCATGTCATTTTACAGTTTGCAGCTCTCTGAGAACACTGCACCTGGATGAACAGAGACTGTGAACTTTGCAGCATTTAACCTGCAATTCTTTCAAGATTACAGGTATATCAAATTGAATTTTTTTATGTTGCCCATATTTATGAATAGATGATTAGCTCTTTACGTTTTGCCTTGATTAAAATTAAACATACAGTAATACATGACATAAAAATATAATAATTATTTATTTGATGAACATTTTTAATATTGATGAGAAGTAAACATAATAACTAAAATAAAAATAATTATTCATTTATAAATTATGGAGAATGTACAAATTAAGAAAATATAGCATGATATTCTTCCCCAAAAAAATTAAACAGCTTTTTTTTTCTCATTTTACACTTTGCAGCTGTCTGTCAACACTCCACGTGAAAGAAGACACCGTTTGCGATCTGCAGAATTTAACCTGCAATTACTACACTACATCACAGGTATATTGAATAAAACTTTTCAAGAAATATATAGATTACACAAATGAGAAGATCAGGAATTAATGTGGAGTATTAAGGGTTACTTTTCCCATTGCTTTCTTAATTCTTTGTTTCATTTTATAATGCCCTCATTTATGAATAAATGTTTAGCTCTTTAGGTTTTGTATTTATGACAATTAAACATAATACATATAATAAAAAAGTTTATTCATAAATAATACAAATGACCCCGGACTAGGCGGCACAGATTATTAATATAATACTTTAAGATAACAAAAATTGTCTGAAAAAATACACATGGACTGAAATGCTCTTTACACAGAACAAATATATTAATTACATATAAATACAACTTACATAAGCAGGTAAGCAAAATAAAAATAGTACTCATGTCATGTTTTCCATTGTTTGTTTGCAGTGTAATAAAACATGAAATTTGAAAAAAAAATACAAATATGTCTATTTACAATTACAGATTACAATGGCGGACAATGCAGAAAAAGAAAAAGAAGACAAAAAACGAAAGGAAAGGAAACAGAAGCAAAGATGAAGATATCGTCAGTCGTCGGAGACTTCAAGAAGGTTAAGAGAAGAAGACCGTCAGAGACTTTAAAACAAAATAAATGACTGGTAAAGCACGAAATAAGCGTGAAGGAGCTACAAAAACAAGTAAAACACATCATACATGTCACACATTGGAAAATGCGAGCAATGTGAATATAAAAAATTGTAGCAATATATATGCTCACGATAGTCTCTTATTTACATCTTTAACAGTAGAAACTCATTATTGTGGGTTACTAAATGTGGCTTGTCAATTTTGTGGGGTGTATCATTTTGACAAAGAAAGACCAAGAGATGGTGAATTTATTAGTTGCTTTTAAAAAGGAAAGATAAGACTGCCAGAAAGACACACAATTCCACCATAATTAAAAAGTATAATGACTGATGTAACATGTCCAAATTATCAAAATTTCAAACAAAACATCAGGTTATAACAGTGCCATTTCATTTGCTTCAATGGGTGCAACATTAGCAGAATATGTGCCAGGACATGGCCCTCACTGTTTTAAAGTACAAGGACAAATTTATCACTGCACTTCACATTTACACCCAGAAGCAGGAGAGCAAAGGAAATTTGCACAGTTATATGACCTAGATAGAATGGAAGCAGTTGAACAACGTATGACACTTCCTGAAAATAAGAAAATGTTTTGCCACAGTTTTTAAAGAGCTTGATAAGATTACAGATAACAACCCATATACTCAAGCATTCAAAAAATTAGCTGAAGTAGAACGAGAACAACAGACCCATGCTCAAATAAATAATTTGCTAATGCCAAGAGTAAATATGGTTCTTAAAAGAGATCGGCATTGTGATCAAAGACATTATAATTTACCAACATTGAATGAGGTGTTTCAAAATGACGATGGTGAATCACAATTTGAGGATATAAGAATATCTCCCAGAAATCCAGAACAACCTTTCATAAATATACATATATTTAGTACTAATTTGGATCCAATTTCATATCCAATTTTTTTTCCCAAACGGCAAGCCAGGATGGCAACCAAAATTACAAATGCAAAGTTATCTAAATAGTAAAGTTTGTGTAAGAAACAATATTTCCATGCTGGAATATAAAGTGGCACAAATTGCTATTCGTGATTATTTTAATCCACTTTTATGTGGGGGAAAACTCACACAATAATGGATCATTGATTCATATATACAAGTTGAAGCAAACCATCAATTTGTTTTTTAATTTATACAATATAAGCTTTGTGTATAACGATATTGTGAACTGATGGATTATGTTGCTGAATTGGCTACAAACAGAGAACTTCCAGCTGACTGAGCTATCATTTTGCCATCTTCTTTTCAAGGATCTCCTCGCAATATGAGAGAAAGATACAATGATGCTATGGCTATTGTAACTAAATTTAGGAAACCAGATTTATTTATTACATTTACATGTAATCTACAAGGGCCAGAGACTGCTTCTGATAGACCATATTTAGTGGCTGGAGTATTCAAAATCAAACTAAAACAGAATTACTACATGACATAACCATCACACACTTATTTGGTAAATGGCTGGCTTTTGTTTATACCATAGAATTTAAAAAAAGAGGACTTCCACATGCACATCTCCCTTTGTATATTCCAAGAAAAAGATAAACTAAATACAGTGGAGAGGTTGAATTCACTGATTAGTGCTGAACTTCCACATCCAGAAAAATATTTTAAACTCTATGAAATTGTAACACATCGCATGATTCATGGTCCATGTGGAGCTATTAATCCACAACCACCATGTATGGAAAATAAGAAATGCACTAAAGAATTCCCAAAATAATTTAAAATGCAAACTTATGCTAATTGTGATGGATATCCTTTGTATAAAAGAACAGAAGGACAATCTGCAATAATTTGTGGACAAGTTGTAGATAATAGACATGTGGTTCCACATAATCCACAGTTGCTGATTAAGTACAATGCACACATAAATGTGGAAGCTTGCACTTCAATCAAATCCATAAAATATGTGTAAAAATACATTTACAAATAATATGATGCAGCAACTGTTGTTGGGCAAGGTGCAAAAAACAAAGAAGATAATCCTATTTTACATGATGAACTTTCATGTTATTTAGATGCTCGCTATGTCAGTGCTCCAGAAGAAATGTGGGGTCTTCTCAAATTTGAAATCCATGATCTCTCACATGCTGTGTATCGATTAGCTGTACATTTGTTACAAAGACAATTAATTTACTCTAATGTTGGAGATGAAAGAACTGCTGTGGCTCAAAATTAAAATAGAGAAACAACACTTACTGTGTGGTTTCAATTACATTTATAGGACACTGTGGCAAGACAATTTTTATACATTGAGATTCCATATCATTATATCTTCATAAATGGGTCATGGCGACAAAGAAGTGGAAATAAAATTATATCAAGAATTTATACTGGCAGTCCGAGAGACATTGAACCCTTTAGTTTAAGATTACTACTTTTAAATGTTCCTGGTGCACAAAGTTATGAACATTTATGTACAGTCAATGACATAGTTTATGATACATTTTAATTAGGTGCAACATCAAAACTTCCTTGCAGATGATACTGAATGGGAGAGATGTCTACAAGAAGCAGCACTAAGTCAAATGCCAAAGCAATTGGCAGAACAGTTTGCATTCATTTGCATATTTTGTAATATACCTGATGCATTAGCTTTGTGGGAAACATTCAAATTAAATATGTGCGAAGACTTTTTGAAATGTTACAATGAGCCCACAGCTGAATTAAAAGCATTAATTGAAATTCAAGAAGTCTTTCTTTGTCATGGATTAAATTGTGCACATTTTAATCTGCCAGATCCAGGACTGATTGATGATATAAACTTTGAAGACTATGATGCTGATCTTGAACAACAAAAAACTGAGGAAAATATTGCAACTTTAAATACATTGCAGTTGGAAGTATTTAACACCATCAAAAAAGCAATAGATGATGACCTGGAGGGTCAGGGAAAACTTATCTATTTATTTTAATGATGAGTTTCATTCAAGCTAAAAGTGAAATAGCTCTAGCCTTTGCAACAATTTGAATTGCGGCACTATTGTTAGAAGGTGGGAGAACTGTGAATAATGGATTTAAACTTCCAGTTGCCATTTTGGAAACATCAGTGTCAGATATTAGAATGAAATCATTGCAATCTAAAAAACTACAAGAAAATAAATTAATTATAATAATTGAAACAACAAGGATGTCGTGTCATGCCCTGCAATGTATTGGTCGTTTGTTGCACAAAGTCATGGATACAGAATTGCCTTTTGGGGGAAAGGTGATGTTGTTAGGTTGAGATTCTTGAAACATGTATAAAGGCAAGTCCACTATGGAAAATATTTACACATCTTTAATTAGAAAAATATATGAGATCAGAGGTCCAAAATGAATTCAATGTTTGGCTAATTAAAATTGTTGAAGGCAAAACATAGCCAAAAACTAATATACCTGATGATACTGTGGAAATTCCAAATGAAATGATTTTCAAGCAGTCTATAACTTATCTTCCAAAATAAAATCATTAACAATGATTACTCAGACTTTGCAAACAAAGTCATATTAACATTGAAAAATAAAGATGCATTAAATCTAAATAACCAAATTTAAAAATTAATAGATGGAACACAAAAAAAAATATTACAGTGAAGATTCTGTTCTGGCTGATGACAAAGACATTGAGGCCAACTTTACAACTGAATATATCAATTCATTAACACCATCTGTAATGCCACCACATACTTTACAACTAAAAAAATGGGCAATTGTCATGGTACTGAGAAATATGAACCCCAAAAAAGGACATTGTAATGGCACCAGATTAATTGTTCAGGATTTCAAAGACCATTTCATACAAGCAGACATTCTGAATGGTACCCACAAAGGTGAAAGGAGACAATTTCCCATCATAATGGCATTTGCTATGACCATTAATAAATCACAAGGACAAACTTTAAATTCCATTGGCCTCTTTTTAGAGGGACCAGTATTTGCCCATGGACAACTCTATATGGCATTTTCAAGATGCAAAAATCTGGAAAACATTAAAGTTTTCTTTGAAAAAAACAAAACAACACTGTGTAAACATAGGTAAGGCACCGACAGGCTAAATGCCCTGTGAATTACTCGGTTCACACAGTTTAACATATTTATTACAACCTGTTGAATCTACTTAACACTTGAATTGTATTTAGTTATGAGTTTTAATATATGTGTTTAGGGGGTGTATTGTATGTCATTAGGGGGATTAGTGCATTTCTTTTGAACTTATACTGTACTAGGAAATTGCCCGTCAAAAATGATGGGAAAAAAATTGTAAACCTGGAAATGCTGTTTGCCACACAATGGGCCTCATTCTATTATCGGCCGTAAAATGGCTGCAAGGCTGCGATTCCTTGCGGGGGTTCCGTTATCTTGCAATTCAATTATACGGCCCCGCAAGGATCTCCCCTTACGGCCGGCCGTATATCTTGCCACCGGCCGTAAGTTCAGAAAACTTTCAACGCAAAAATAAATTCAAGACGGCACTGTACAGCTCTGTAAATGCTAGGGATCATATTGGGGGACATGAGGATTAATAGCAACCCCCTCTCAAGCTTGCACATCAGCCCAAATCCGAGTTTACATTAACTGTTTATTTTCTGGCCACAGCGTGGGCGGGTCTGAGGTGCTCCAAGCCCTCGAGACTATTTACATGGATTTTTGACATAAATTAAAATTTATTTTTTTTTACGGATTTGAGTGTAGGGGAATGTTGTGCTATTTTTGCTAACACCTACAATCACTTTATAGTCTCCTCAGAGTGCTGGATGGCTTTATTTTGGCTTTATAATGTGCTTAATTGGTGCAAGTAAGCTGCGGCTCGGTTTTAGCCTTGCAGAGAGGGTTCCCGGAGCAATAGAATAGCAACCGGGATTTTCTTGCGGCCGAAACTCTTGCGGCCGCAAGGGATAGCAAGGCGCCGGCCGCAAGCCTGCCGGAATCCCCGGCCGGAGGGGAATAGAATAGCCGAATAGCATCTCCTACGGCCGATAATAGAATGAGGCCCAATGTGAGGATTTTGCTCCTCTGAGCACCTTTGGTGCTCATTGCGAGCCCCCTGCTGAGCGCCTTTGGCACTTATCGCGTGGCTTGCAATGAGCGCCTTTGGCGCTCATTGCAAGCCTCTCCCCCATGTACTTCAACTTTCCTGCTTTGCAATGATCATCTTCGGGGCTCCCAATGAGCACCGAAGGCACTCGTTGCAAGCCTTTTAGCCTGTGTACTTTATAGGCCTCGCGCTAGAGCACCTTCAGCGCTCATCGCAAGCCTCTCCCCCCTGTGTAGTTTAGGGGCCTCGCAATTAGTGTTACTAGCTTGGGTAATGTTACTGGCTTGGGTGAAGTGTTACTGGCTTGCGTTAAGTGCTACTTCCTTTGGGCTATTGTTTACTGCCTTCAGCCTCGTTTTCATCCGGTTACGGTTTTTCGGCCTCCATTTTTTTTCTTGCTTAGGCGATTTATAACTCAAATTAACTTGCAACCTCACTAACAGGCTCCCTGGCTTTCCCCCTGTACTGTGTGTGAGTGTGAATTTGAGGCATCATTTTATTCTTTTGGTGGTCTTTCCATTAGGGTGGTTCGTGCGTTTTATGTGCTTCGGGCCCTGCAATGAGCTCCGAACTCCCGTGGGCCTTTGGTGCTCATTGCAATCCCGCGGGCCTTGCAGTCGTGTGCTTCTCCGCAAACGTTCCCAACATTCGTAGATCCACACCTATTATAGTGATAAGTAAAGATAAAGTATTGATCCAGGGAGTAACCGATCACCGTATCTGGGGTCAGGAAGGAATTCATTTTCCCCCCCATTTGAGACGATTGGCAAAGTTTCACTTGGGTTTTTTCATTTAAAATTTTACAAAACCATGGTTTATGAGTTGTTTAAAGATATAAGTTGCATGATATAACAATAAAGACATTGACTACTAATTCAATTAATTGTTGTACTTTTTAATACCTATGGAATATGTAATAACAATAAAAAAAAATAAAAAAAAAGGGGGACATTTTTAGAACAAATATTACAAAAAATATATCATCATGTCAGGGGTGAAGAGACTAGCATTGGGTGGCAAACAGCATTCTCAGCCTTTACGTTTCATTGCTGTAATTTTTTGACGGGCAAGTCGGCAAGTCGCTAGCATGATATAAAAAGCCAAGAATCTATGGAAGAGATGGCACCGGCTGGCGCAGGTTGAAGGAGCCTCCATGAAGCAGTCCAGTGGGAAAAGTGCCAAATGAAGCCCAGCAGAGCCTGCTCCTGACCAGAGAGAACCTGATGGAGGATGAACTTCCAAAACTGACCACAGGGGGTAGTATACTGTATCTTTATATTACATCATGTAGAATTCATATAAGTATTATATTTATAAATATTGTCTTAATACTTCTTGTCCCCTCTCAGGGAGGTGTGCATACATTATTATGCAAATTAGGCACCCCTCTCAGGGAGGCTCCCTTGGGTGGGGATGTAATGGCATTAGGGCAGGATCAAAACAGAGTGTGTAGGTATATAGTATGGTGAGATCTGTTCAACTGCCTACATTTTCCTTCTCATGGGTTATGAGCAGCTCACAGACCAAGGCATGTGATTTAGTTATTAGCTTGTCTCTTTACTGTGACTCTCCCATCTCTTCTACTCCTGTATCTTCTCTGTCACGTCTTCCATGCCTGCCGCCTCCTCTTTTGGCTTCTACTCCCTCTACCATTTTTGTCTTTCCTATAATTCCTGTATACAGTCTCCTATTTATCTCCTTTACTCATCCTCCCTACCTGTCTTCCATCTTCTTTCCTTTGTCAACATGAACCCATCCTTTTAAGGAGTTACAAAAATACTAGTGCACATATACACCTCAATCGTGGTTGAATCAATGAGGTCTAAACAGAATACATGACTGTTGGGAATAGTGCAATATAACTTAAATATATACTGTATGCACATATATAATATGCAACATGTAGAATGATAGTTTAATTCAAATCAATATACACTGTATTAAAAATATGTCAATTATTTTTCTTGCATATAAAATAATATACATTATGCTGTCATCATCATTATGCACATGCATTTAATTTTATTCCCATAACTTCATTATAGGAAAGGATCAAGCTGCTTGCAAATGTATACTATTGCACAAACTGTAAAACATCACCAACCCATTCCAATAACAAATAAGACACATATGAAAAAATGTAAAAATCTGCTGTATTTCCCCTGGGGTTAATTTTATATGATGTGCTGCTCACCTGCTAGTAATAAGAATTAATAAACTCAGAGGTCATGGAATTTTTTTTGCTCTTCTGGGATTGCAGTTCTCACTTCATTGACTAAAAGAATCCATTTGATTAGATGACTTAAAAAGGTTTTAAGCTAAATACATTTAGTATCCTTGCTTGAAGGATTAAGTCATGTAAGCTCTTGAATTTTGAGCAGAGGTGAAAGGAACTATGACAGTGTTTGAATATTGATACATAATCTTAAAGAGGCCTTTTTCTTGAAAGGTTCACATCTAGATGTTTTTTTTTTAAAGGGTGCATGTATTTGTAGTTAGAAAAATATAGAGGAAAAATGCATCATAGTTATTACTGAAATTACATATGTACAATATAAACCAAGAAAGAAACAAATATTACTTTATCCATTGAGGAGCATATGTGATAATATGTAAAAAAGGTGAGTTGTATTTACAAAGAATACCTATAAAAGAAAGAAAATTAAGAAGGAAAACTGACCGTTTGATGTTGCTTTTACAGGAGTCCAGGAAAGAAGGATAGCGAGAGGTAGTGGAGATTGGAAAATATTTGTCCAACTGAATGCAGAATTCCAGAGGATAGTTATTCTGCATCATTAAAGCCTTATATCAATTATACTACACTTAGTTTACATCAGTGTTTTAGCTTAGCATGCCAAATACACTGCTTCATTTTTCCAGAAAAAAATAATGTGTACTGAAAACCAGTGCTTTGGGATTATTTATTTGATGTTTAAATGGGTTATGTTCCCCCTGAGGGGTGTACATTAAGTAAAGTTACTACTGACTTAGGAATCAGATGGGTGTGGTATATTGTTTTTATGTCTGAGTAAACAGGGACGGACCTCAACTATGAATACATCCATCACTTATGTCTCCTTTTGTCCAAATAACCCTGGGGAAAGCCATATACCATTGGGTTAAAATAAAATGTTTTTTCTTTGATTTATACATTAATAGAGATTTTTTACAGGCATTTGATATATTAAAGAAATTGTACCTTTGCATAGGGATAGGTACATTGACTCATAGGGTATAATCATAGAACTGTTAGCTGCCTAAATAAACATTTGAACAAAGTGTTAAAATAGGTAATTCTGTCAGAGTTCTATTTATGGCATTTCATAAACTTCAAATTTTCGCTTCCATCAACAGAAATGACAATGGTGTGGAAGCCAAAGTATATTCTCAAGTTTATATGGGAAATACATGTTTGCTCATGTACATATTGTAGACAGGATCACATTAAAATAGACAACTGATCTATAACATAATATTATGTGTTTGATTCAATTTAAAGGGACTCCAAATACATTTTTTTTGGTTATTCTTAAAGATCATGAAAACCTGCAAATGCACCATTCCTTTCCAAAGTGTACCAATTCTTGGAAATTTCACTTTGTTGTTGCAGCATTTATATACAAATTAGCGGCTCACACATATGAATTAGTTGTTTTGATGTGCTAATTAGGATTACAGTCTACCTGTCGGCCTCTGTGGGGCGCAAAATAAAGGCCCCAATATTTTCATGCTTTTGGATCCTCTCTACAAACCCAATCAAGCTTTCTGAGCCACACATTACCAAACTGAGCTGCACATTAGCATAGAGGAGATGCAAAATCAATGCTAAATATTTCAGGTATAATATACCACAGAGAAAATGGCTAGTCAAATGTATAGTCAGTTTTTGATACCCTTGAAAATGTAATTAATTTCTTGTTGTTGTGACAGTGTCCCTTAAGTAGACAACCTTACATTGTTCCTCTCTGAATTTTTAAATCATTAGGAAATTGTGCCCTGACTTGTACCACTAGTTGGTCATAAAGAGAGTGTTTGACAATTTTGGAGAAAGCCAAATAATCCTGGAGTGTGTTGATGGTATGATCACTGAACGGTGCCAAAGGATTTTTCAAAATAGTGCTAATTTAGGGCATTGTTTTTTTCACTTTCAGGTTTTATTAGAAGAAAATATGTGTTGTAGTTTGCAAACAAAATATGTGATAAAAGAAGTATGTAAGGGAAAAACATAAATGTTTCTCTGGGTTGTGATTAAAACAAGAACATTAAAATTTATTTTGTGATAGAGTGTTATTCTCTTCTATTATTTTCTCATTATTTTAGCTTGACACTGTGTCTAATAAGTGGACACATTTGTCTGATCCTAGCACCTTGAAATATTTCATGGTGGTTATAATTGCTTTTAGTTCATTACTGTGATGATCCAGGGGTAGGGGCTATTCCTGCCCAGGGCCACCTGCTATAGACTACAGGTTAACTACCCATAAGGACAGTTGGATTATTGGAAATTTCAGAAACATCCTCCTGATATCTGACTTCTGTATAAATCAGGGTCTCTGCCTGGACTGAAGTGATCCGCGTCAGCCCTGCTGGCAACTCTGCAGGGCTTGGGAGGGGAGCCTCAACTTGCTCCTTCCTCAGGGACTCAGAGCCAGTGCCCTCACCTGAACACCCACACTTATCTGGATCCACGTGATCCATCCTGGGGAAGAGCTTCAGGGTCTCATTGGACACCCCCTCTCCTGATAGCCTCAAGCCCCGGTCTGACATCACACTCTGCATGACTGTCACCCTTGGCATCTCCACCTGTTTCCTGACCGCCTGGACATCAGCAGTCTGTAATTCAGGACAGGTAACAGTCCATGGGTAGTTGGGCAGACTCTCGGGGCTTGCACCCTCCTCTGCCAACTGTTCAGTCTCCAGCTACTCGCCCTTGGTTAGCGGCTGGAACTTCTCTGGTTGTTGGCCATCTCCCAATGGCTGTTGTTGCTTAACACTGCTGTTCTATCAGCCTCCCTATCCCGGTGAGTTCCCAGCAGTCCCTCTGATTTTGTCTGCTCTGAAGTGGTCAGATCTCCAGGTACATTCTGGTTTCCTTCCTCTGCCTTATAGGGTGTAGCCAACAGTCCATTTCCTCTGGCAGTGTATCCTTTGCTAGCTCAGCTGGGGAAGCATGGGGTAACTCCAAGTACTTTAGCCAGCTACCACCTCGGCCTACCTTCTCAAGCAGTTCCTCATGCTCTTTTTCCAAATCCATTTCTTTATGGAACAACAGTTTGAGTAACCTTTCTTCTTCTGTCCCTGCGTCTATTTCCATGTCCTTTTGGCGTCGTGCCAATAGGATTTGCCAGTGCTCTGCAGTTTCAAGTCCACACTTTGGATCTCCCTGCAGCAAATCTTGGGAGCCCTTCCACCAGTCTAAGCCTGTAGTAGGATGGTTATTTTGATACAGTAGCGGGAAGCATCAGGTTCTCATACGGACCTTCCAAGTCAAGCTCCATTCACAGCAGGTCCTCTTGCTGCTCTGCTAGCTCCTCAAGCTGCTGTAGCCCCAGGAAAGTAATTTGCTGATTCAGAGGAGCTGTTCCCCGATTGCATTCTGTGGCAAGCCATTGCCATCGCCGCTTACTCATACTGGTGATCAGGCTCCTTTTCTCCTGGATCACCTCCAACCTGCAGGTATCTTTGTGGCCCTGTAATCAAACCAGTAATGGTCTCCATTGGGCTAGTAGGGCTGGGTAAATCGCTGATAGGTTTCTCCATCCCGCCAAGCCACTGAAATAGGTCATAGGTCACCATATGCCATCCTTCAGGTGCCGTTCACAGCACCGATATGCAACCACTATAAACCAGTTGTGATGATCCGGGGGTGGGGGCTATCACTGCCCAGGGCCACCTGATATAGACTACCCACAAGGACCGTTGTGTTTTTGGAAATCTCTGCACCAACACCCTGATATCTGGCTTCTGTATCAGTCATGGTCTCCATCAGAAATCAGCACTTCCAGAGTCTCAGTAACACACCTGTGGTAGTGCATGGTGGAGATATGATCAGCATTGCATCCACCAGGAGCAAATAAGAGAACATACCATTTTTAAATGTCTTAGCAGTGAACTCATTTATTTTTGGAATGTCAACAATATTTATAGGGGTTAGATACATAGGGAGGGGGGGGGGGTGGTATACAACACGACAATGATAGGGAGTGGCAGACAAACACAGGAGATTGACTGCACATGGGGTCTAATAGTCTGGTATCCTGGCATCCTGTCTAGTGGTCCAGACATCAAACAGAGAACATTAACTTCATCTGGGAAACAATGGTACAGAACAGATTACAATATAGTCCACTGACTGGAGCCAAGAATCTGTACTTTGGTTTTAATAAAAAATATTGTTTTAATAAATGGTTTTAATAAAAAAAATATTGTAGCATCTAAACTACATATGAGTTTGTCATATATTTCTAAGTGGCAACCACATCTTATTTCTAAATTTAAAATCAATACTTAGTATTAGGATAAGTGATACACTAAAGTCACATATTTGCTATCATGCATTAAAAAGAAGTCTTAAATGTTGCCGAAAGTTTTGTTTGAATGAAAGCTACTGGAAGTGCTGCTAGGGTTACAAAAATTATTAGAATTTCTCTAGAAAATGTATTTGAAACAAATGCAAGATCTCATCTTCATATTTTAGTTGTATCAGGTTCAGTCACTAGACATCGAAATGTGATTTTTAATTTCATGCATCTTCTCATGAATTTTCACTCAACAGTTTTTAATGACTTGGAACAGTTTTGTGTATTTACATTGACTATCTTTTGCCATTGAATTGCACATGACAAGTGCAGGCTAATATTTATAGGTTCTGTCCAGCCTAGGGTACACTAGCACTACTTAATATTATGAAAATTACTAAAAACATTTATGATGGTACAAAATCACCTTTATAATTGGCACAACATCATTTGACTCTCAAGTGTTCACTTTTGAATGGCTTATAATGAATAGTGTATTACATAATAACTTCAGTTCTCCAATCTAAAAATGTATATAGGTGAATTTGATTCACAGGCCTGGATTTGAACTTGTCAATAAGGATATCTTACAAGTAACACAAAATCGAAGAAAGCAAAACTATCAAGAGACCTATTATCTGTGGTAGTGAGGCATACATACCCTCTCAGAACAGTATCCTTAGACCTTGGGGCTGTGAATATTCAGGGAATGAAAGTTGGTACTTAGACCAAATTTTGCACAGGGTGGAGTATATTGGGGTGACCTTGATTGGAGAGCTTACATTCTAGAGGCCTCTAATTGGTTTTTAGAATGTATGAATGTATGCTAATTTCTTATTCTATGCTAAAGTTTGAACACACCTTCTGAGAACTGAAAAGAAAATTGACTTTTGTGTTTTTCCTTAAGATAACCTAGAAAAAAATCATAATAACCAATGGGAAATCAATTATTTCAAAAAGTTAATTTATTAACTGTATTCTACATATTACATTTAGTAGACTGCAAGGAGTGCTTTGGCTATGTGGTCTGCTCATTGGTGCATTTAGGTTTTATGCTGCCCTATGCCCATCCAGATCTGAGCACCATCATGTCCCACTTGCTCCTCCCTTCCCATTTCTATATCTCAAATCGTAAGTTCATGTATGTTTATATCATATGTCAGGAAGTGTCAAGTACACTTACAGGCAGAAATATTACTGCATACACAAACATATTGCGATGTACTGCACTTACATCTTCAGGCAGCTTGATGCCCCCTAAAAATGTGCTGCCCTAGGCCTGCACTTCATGGTCACAGAGAGAAAAACAGTCCTGGATCTACAACTCTCACTGACACTAGCAAATCATGTCAGAGTCCTCTATGAAAGGAGATTTAAATCATGTAAATCTCACCCATTAAAAGTTGGATACAGTATTCTATGCACATATTTAACTTTACACGATTAAAATATAATACAGTAAAGAAATGCAGTGAACCTATAAAATGCAAAATGAATGCAGATCTGCAAAAAATGAGCCAACTTGACCTTTCTTTCTGTAAAGCAGGTTTACTTTTTTTAAATTATTTTTATTGTTTCCAATTAAATAAAGAGTAAATAATAATCACACTTATTAAAATGAAATGTTTGAGTTATTTACTGTATCTGCCATTAGACAATTTATATAAAAAAAAAAATCAAACACTGCTCACTACATTTAATAGAGATTTTATACAGAACCAAATCAACCTCAATGCAGCTAGTAAAATAACTCTTAATTTTGTTGCCAACAGTTTGATTTTCTGCTTCACTAGTTTTCTTTAAGGCTTCTGTAAGCATGCCAGCTCATCAGTTTTTTATTGTTAATCACAAACATAATTTTATAAGTTCATTCTTGTGCTGAATATGATAACCAATCACATGCAAAAATACATAGCAACATTTTTTTTTTCATGCAGGTTTACTGAATAAAGCTGTGCTATGAATGGCTCCTGAAGCTGTCAAGAACATACTTTGCATATAAAGTGAAGACTGACTGATATTGACTATTTGTTAATATCACTGTATCAAGTCCTCTACTTTGGAGTTATATTAGAATCTGGAGGTTCTAATATAACTCTACTTTGGAGTTATATTAGAAACTATTGTCCGCACCTTAATAATATCTTTTGAATATGTAATTTTCTTACACAAGACCCAACAAAAATATCGTCTCATTTAATCGTCACACCTTGGTTTTACTACTGTAATTCGACCCTTATAGGCCTTATAGTCTACTGTCTGTTTCTGCCATCCTCAGACTTATCTACGTTCCTCAGTCTATCCATTAGAGACCACAAACTTTCAGAATAACTAGCATCAATATTTCCATTAAAGCGGTTATCTCTGTTGTTATCATTCAATGCTCCTGGCTCCTGGACGATTTCACTCTAGTTGCTTGCACTATCCGTAATCTTGATGCACAGTTTATTATGACTCATAGTATAATTCATAAATTCCCTTCTGCTTCTTCTTTACAATGAGAATCCAGTGTTACCCATTCTCAGCTAATCAGAAGAAACATGGAGGAAAACACCATGGATATGAGCTCTGATTGAAATTGTAAATCAGAATGCATTTAGTAGCTCAAGACCTTGCTTCCTAGTGCGTGTTTAAAATGAGTTTACATTAATCCAAATATTTACTGAAACACCTAGGAAGGAGTCTGTAAATCATACAAATGTCTTATCATCCAAAAATCGATGGTTCTATCACTACTTGTTGATGGTTAACAAGTGTATAAATCAGAATTGTGCCAAAGAAAGACAAAGAAAAAGGAACACTCTTTAGTTTAAACATCATTATCCCTATAATTGGCAAACAGAATTTAGGCTACTGAAGAAAGAAATTACCTACGGCAAATAATAATGAAATATAACTTTTATTAGTGTTAAATATAAAATTGTGCATACTTCCTATATGTACACGTGATTCAAATATACGTTGATTAAAAAATATGTATACAATATCAACAATGTTCAATGAGATGATAGCTCCTAATATTTTAAATAATGCCAACTTGTGTTGTGATTACCCAAAGTATAGCTTAATTCAATATCATGTTATATATCTATAGACTCATAAACACTAGCATAGAGATAATATGTAATTACACTCTAATAACATTCTAGTTTCACTCCATAAGTAATGGGGTTCTTAAATAGCCATACTTTGTATGTGCGAAGGATGGCATAAACATAAAGTTCACTATATAGAAAGAAACTGCTCGTAGAATATATAGATGCTCTAAAATGAGAGGGAATATGTATTACATACAACTGTGTCCCTACAATATCTCGTTTGAAGTGGAGGTTTACAGGACCCACTACTTACCCTCTGAGAGATTCCTCTCTCTATGATGAAAAAAATCTATCCTCACTGATGTACAGACTAATTCCCAAATGTCTCATCACACATCTAAAAATATATAGCAGATAAAACGCAATATAAAGCACAGCATGAATCATTCCATAATAATGTTGACTCTCATTATCACTGCTTGGCACAGCAGTAATGCACAACACAATGTGAGTTTAGACACAGATACTCAGGTTATCATCATCGCTGTCTTCCGAGACCAAAAGATGCATTAGGACATCAATCTCTCAGTGAGGCGTCTGACGTCATCAACACTGGACAGGGAAAGCTGGTCTGACGCACACATGTCGTGTCTGGGCTTCTTCAGAGACCAGAGTAGAGGAGTGGCTTTCTCTTCCTTTATAAAGGGTAAGTATTTGATTGAAAATGTCAGTGATTAACCCTCTGTTGTCTTTGCAGGTATACAGACACTGATGAAATAGGAGAAGACACACAGAATTCATCAGAAAAGAAACATCAGGATTAACTCCAATGCACACAGACACAATTCCAATAAAGTACTTAAATAACAAGCTTTAATAACTGCGTGATATATGTAGAACTGATCAGTCCCTTGCAATTATATACACAACATATACTTTACAAATTCCTATTGCAGCCAAATATATAGATGATATCTGTGATGAAAGATAAAATTGAATACATGAATCCATTCATAGAAAACTGGATAGATAATTCTGCAGCTGTCAAGTACATTTAAAATCAGAAGTGTTGAACTGGATTAACAGCATAATTAATAAATAAATAATGCAGTTAAATACATAACATATACTTTACACAATTATCTTAATATACTTCTGATATCCATGATGACCCAAGTTGGGTAAATAAAAATATCATATCTATTTATCATAAATGGTTAGATATTTTAGCTATGGTATATGGGAGTAACTATATCCTATTCATATCCTGGGGATACATTTTTCTAATTATCTAGAAATAAAGAAAAGTCAAACTATACTAGATAACGATCCTGTATTAAATACCTATTAATAACTATTAAATAGTTTGGTGTACATTGGTGCACAGGCTGATCCCATTGTTGTACCACTTTTCTGGAGGTAGAATGTGTCACTGAAAACAAAATAGTTATATTGCAGTATGAATTTCAACAATGAAACCAGAAATTTGTTTCGATCCATATTGATCACAGACTCCATCTGTAAGAAGTAATTTATAGCATCACAAACTATCTTGTGATCAATTGAAGTGTACAGACTCTCCACATCACAGATAGCCAACATTGTAGTGGAATAGATGTTAATATCATCCAATCTGTTCAGCACGTCTATCGTATCTCTCACATACGATGGCAGGCTTAATACAATGAATCTTAATTTATTGTCTAGGCATTGTCTGGCCCTTTCACATAGGCTTCCATTTCCCCAAATAATCGGTCTTCCTGGTGGCAGTATTCTGCCTTTATGAACTTTTGGAAGCATATAAAGTATAGACACTCTTGAATCATTTGTCTTTAGGAACTTGCATTCTTTCTGTGAAATTAGACTCTCCATATTTGCTTTAATAATGTGTTTCTCATAGAGATCCATAAAGTTCTCGGTAGGGTCTCCCAATAGTTTCTTATAGCACTTATCATCATTAAATTATCTATAGGCCTCCAATGATTTATCACCTTTGTCTTCCATAAATCCTTGTGGGGAGTCTGTTAATCATTGTTCTCTGGTCATAAAAAAGTCTTAATCAGGAGCTTCCTGGCAAAAAGATGAAGATCCTTGTATACGTCAAAAAAGTCATATTGTCTACTAGGAGAGAAGGATAAACTTTTTTTAGGAGTGATATCTGCATATAACATTTTCCCTCTTATAATATATTATAGCTAGGATACAAAATAACCATGTACAGGCAACATATAACCACACAATAACACATAACCCAATGCAACAATGTCATACTCCCTTGGCCATATTCCTAAATTATTGGGAATATGAGTCCTTAAACAATTAAATCATGACAACACCCTTAAGGCAGGAAATGATTATCAATGTTATCATTGAAATACCTCTATATTTTGATCCCATATTTTTACACTTGTAATTTTTTACTACTATGAGACCTGTTTCTTGAAGGGATTTTTCTAAATCTCTATTCCTGCCAGTCATGTTTAATATCTCTTTCCAACAACGAATAGAAGATTGATTCCATTTCTTCGCTATCAACAGTTTAGCTGCCATTACTATCTGTATAATAAACACTTTGACATCCAAGGAAAAATCTTGGGAAAAAATATGACACAGAACAGCTTTCAGAGTAAGACACGTTTGAATTTTAAGAAGGTTATCAATTTTACAAATACAGTCTTTCCAAAACTTTTGAATTAAAGGGCACTCCACCAAACATGATACTGGGCACCCCCCTGACCACATTTGCTCCAACAAAATTTTATTTTTTAATTGTTAGTAATCTGGGCTATTTTTGTAAGGACTAAGTACCACTGGTTGATGAGGTTAAAATGGACCTCTCTATAAGATACATTTTTTATAAGTTTCTCTGTTAAGGACATGGAGTCAAACCAAACATCATCTGGCCAACAACGTTTAAGATAATATTCCCAATTCTTAATTTTACAAGTTACCAGCATATCCATTTCCTCTTTTAGTATATTATAACACCTTGAAATTAAGTTCTTTTTCTCGTTCAATATGGTATGTTTTTCAAAAAGACATTAACAGCCTTATTAAATCGTGATTCTGCAAATTTAAAAGGGCTCTATTAAAGCACATAGCATATTTTTTACAGAAGTTTTTAGTTAGAGAAGTTCGTATTCCCTAACCAAATCCATAAAGGATGCCCATGAATTACGGATAAACAGATCTTTTGGACAATGTATACCAAATCTATTCCAATCTCTCAAGAATGGTAAATGTAAGTCCTTTTCCAAAAGAAGTAACAGAAGAATAGGACTAGGGAACGGCAATAACTGGAGTCTTAGTTTATGTTTGTACCAACATTTTAATCCTTCATTAATTATATCAGACCCTTCTAACAATATTTAGTTCTTTAAATGATCTCTGAAAATCAGAGTTCTTATAAAATCTTTGGCTACTAAACTATTTTCTACTTGCATCCATTTAGGAGATTCAGAATTATCCATTAATTTAAGCAAGTGTGAAACCATAGTCGCATCATGATAATTTTGGAGCCTGGGGTCAGCTAAACCACCCTTATTAAACCTTATGGAGATTATACGTTTTTTACCCTCTTACGTTCACCTTGATAAATACATTTGTCTGTAATTGTTTGAAATTGTTCTATTAAAGATTTGATAAATAAATAGGCATTGATCTTCTAACATAGTTAAGTCTAGGTAATAGCGACATTTTAGCAGGCGCAATTTTACCAGAAAGAAATAAATGCAAAGGTTTCCAGGATGTAACTATATCTGATAGTTTTGTTAATAATTGTTTGTAATTCACTTTAATTGTTAGCTGAATATTGTTATTAAAGACAATTCCTATATGGGTCAAACTGTCGGCCTGCCAATTATACATATATTTAGATTTTAAACAATCTTTCTCAAATCTAGATAGATGGAAACTTAAAACCACATATTTAGAAATATTTAATTTTTAATTAGAGACCCTACTGTAATTGTCAATACCTTCATGTAAAATGTTTAGGGATTTAATTGGATTAGATACAAAGACCACCACATCATCGGCATATAACATTATCTTATGTTCTAATTTTCCTATTGTTATTCCCTCTATTTCAATATTATTCCTAATAGAAGCAGCGAGTGGTTCTATTATAAGGGCAAAAATATTTGGAGAAAGGGGACATCCCTGTCTCGTTCAATTCGTAATTCTAAATTTATCTGTCTTGAATCCATTACCTATGACCGAGGCGGATGGGATAGAGTACAATCCTCCAATGGCTTTTGATCCAAAGGCTCCAAAACCATATTTTAGGAACACCTGCTCCATAAACTCCCATCCAACCCGGTAAAAGGCCTTCTCCGAGTCCATCAAAAGGAAAACCGAAGATATTGATCTAGATTTAGTATAGGAGATCAGGTCAAGTAATCTTGTATTATCTGAGCCCTCTACACCGCGTATAAATCCAGTTTGGTCCTCTGGTATATTAATTTATTAATCACACTATTAAGTCTATCCGCAAACATTTTTGCATACATTTTTAAGTCTACATTCAATAGTGAGATGGGACGAAAATTCTTACATTCTGTCTTTTCCATTTTTTGTTTTGGTATCGTAATGATCAGGGCTTTTGTCATTTTAGATGGAACCTGGCCTTCTCTCATAATTTCATTATAAACATTTCTCAAATGAGGGGCTAGAGTCGGAGCGCATAACTTATAATATTGGTTTGCAAAACCATCAGGACCTGGGACAGAACCCAATTTCAATTTAGAAATAGTATTAATTATTTCATTCTTAGAATTTTCAACATTAAGATTCAAACAATCTATTTCTGAAATCTGGGGTAAATCTATCTTAACCCAAAAAAAATTGAATATCCCCAAAAGAAGGTTTATAATTCTAAGGGTCTTCCTTTAAATTATATAAGTTGAAATAATATTCTTCAAAGGTTTTTGCTATTTGTTCTGGATTAGAAAAACAAGTCCCTTTATTATACAATTTATCAATTCTATTTTTAGTATTATTAGATTTCAGCTTAATCGCCAGCATTCTGCTGGCTTTATTGCCATAGTGATATATATTCTGTTTAAGCAGCCATATAAAGTTATCAATTCTCTGTTGATTGATAGTTCTTATTTGCAATTGTATTTTTTTAATCTGATTCAAGTCATTTTTATTAGGGTTGGTTTTGTTTTTATTTTCCAGTTTGAACAACTGAATATAAAGTTCACTCAAAGGGATACCTCTTTCTTTTTTCCTTTGGCTCTGACATTTTATCAAGATCGCCCTTATAAATGCCTTGTGTGAATTCCATAAATGTAATCTTTGAATTATCCGAAGCAGCATTCAAATAAAAAAATACATCAATTTCTCTCTTCAAAAGCGATCGATTTTTTTCCATTTCAGATAACATATATTCTAATTTCCAAGATTTTGTAGGAGAGTTGGGATAATTAGAGTTCTAACTTGACCAATGCATGGTCCGTCCATACTCTTCACCCAATTTCCACATTTAAAGATCTTTTGAGGGTAGCTATATTAACAAAAATCGAATCCAACCTGGAATAAGTCTGATATCCTGGAGAGAAATATGTGTAATCTCTTTCACTAGTGTGCAAAACTCTCCATACATGATATAATTGAAAATGTGCAAAAATAGAATTAAATTGTTTAGATGACCTTATCAAAAGGATCAGGTATAGGGCAGTTAACATAGTTTCTGTGCATTAGATATAATTGAAGGCATAGTGTCAAACCAAAAACAGAGTCCAGAAAATAAGGAGCTGTCTCTTCATCAGAATTAGAGCCTTCTGTTACTGATAATTTAGGAGAAGAACAGCCCAGTCAATTTAGAACTCAGACTGCTGATTTTTTAGATAGGAGATTGAGATCATGTCCAGACAGGGATCTCCTATCACAAGGTCTGAGATTGGAGCAACCACTGGAGAGGAATCTGAGGGATCGACAGAGATGGGGATACCAGAGGGGAGAAGAGAAAAAAGAGAAACAATATTGGACACACAGATCGAGATGGTAATGGATGATGATACTCAAATTCTTAACCTCTCACATAGACCTCTGACTGATATGCAGATACCACTCATAAAAAAAGGTTTATCCTTCTCTCCTAGTAGACAATATGACTTTTTTGATGTGTGAGGATCTTCATCTTTTTGCCAGGAAGTTCCTGATTAAGAGTTTATGACCAGAGAACAAGGATTGACAGACTTCTCATAAAGATGTGTGGAAGATAAAGGTGATGAACCATTGGTTACAACTAATCTAGAACCTGACCAAGGAGATCGAATGAGGATTAAATCAACCTTTAACCCTCCAATTTCGAACTGCCCTGCACTGGATGTATATGTGAAAGTTGTAACGCATGAATTGGAAAATGTACATACGATAAAAAGGTACAACCTGACAGGAAAAGAAAATAAAGCTCTTAAAAAAATTAAAGAGTGGGATGATGTCATAATAAAACCCTCAGACAAAGGTGGTAATGTTGTCATATGGCCTTTAAATATGTATATACAAGAGGCCTATAGACAATTAAATAATGACAAGTGCTATAAGAAACTATTGAGACCCTACTGAGAACTTTATGGATCTCTATGAGAAACTCATTACTAAAGCATATATGGAGGGTCTAATTTCAGAGAAAGAATGCAAGTTCCTGAAGAGAAATGAACCAAGAGTGTCTACATTTTATATGCTTTTGAAAGTTCATAAAGACAGAATAAAGCCACCGGGAACACCGATTATTTGGGGAAATGGAAGCCTATGTGAAAGGGCCAGTCAATTCCTAGTCAATAAATTAAGATTCATTGTATTAAGCCTGCCATTGTATGTGAGAGATACGATAGACGTGCTGAACAGATTGGATGATATTACCATCAATTCCACTACAATGTTGGCTATCTGTGATGTGGAGAGTCTGTACACTTCAATTGATCACAAGATAGGTTGTGATGCTATAAATTACTTCTTGCAGATGGAGTCTGTGATCAATATGGATCGAAACATATTTCTGATTTCATTGTTGAAATTCATACTGCAACACAACTATTTTGTTTTCAGTGACACATTTTACCTCCAGAAAAGTGGTACAGCAATGGGATCAGCCTGTGCACCAAGGTACACCAAACTATTTAATAGTTATTAATAGGTATTTAATAAACAACAGGATCGTTATCTAGTATAGTTTGACGTTTCCTTATTTTTAGATATTTAGAGAATTGTATCCCCAGGATATGAATAGGATATAGTTACTCCCATATACCATAGCTAAAATATCTAACCATTTATGATAAATAGATATGATATTTTTATTTGTCCAACTTGGATCATCATGGATATCAGAAGTATATTAAGATAATTGTGTAAAGTATATGTTATGTATTTAACTGCATTATTTATTTATTAAGTATGCTGTTTATCTAGTCCAACACTTCTGGTTTTAAATGTACTTGACAGCTTCAGAGTAATCTATCCAGTTTTCTATTAATGGATTCATGTATACAATTGTATCTTTCATCACAGATATCATATATATATTTGCCTGTAATAGGAATTTGTAAAGTATATTGTGACAGATTCACTGTCACTCTCAGGATCCGTGTCCTGATATCCAGCACCAAAATGGAGAAAGCAGGAGCCATTTAACTGTTTAGCAGATTTATGCTGTTTATTTGTCAGCATACAACAGAAAATAAAGCAAACAGAAAATAAGTCCTAGCTTCTCCTTGAAGCCCTGCATAACTAAACTGTAGTTCCCTTACTATCTTACATAGAAGTGAAAACATACAGTCCAAATATAGGTAGCAGAGATGTCTTTCTCTCTCACCTCGGCTCTGTTTCTCCGGCCTCTCTTTCCAAAGCAGATCCCTCCTTTGGTCATTACCTCCAGGGACTTTCTGATCCTCTTATCTGCATGCTCGCTTTTCAAAGCTTCTGGCTTTGGTCGTTTAGCTTTCAGTGCGGCCTCTGACTTCAGGCCTGCACACATCCACAGCACTCCAGCTCTGTCAAACAGCTCTCCCCCTGGAGACAGCTGCCGCAGGTCCTGATTGCAGCCACACCCCTGCCTTTTGAGCAGGTTGTTAACTCTCTCACTCCTGGGGAAAAGTCTTGAAGAGCTCTCTTCTGCCCTCTGGTGGCACTTCACCACATATCCCCCACCCCAGCTCGACACCATGGGGTTGAGCGTCCAACGCCGTGAGGCCGTATCTGCAATCCAACGCATCCTCTGTATCATCAGTGTTCTCTTTGGTACCTCCTGCGATCTGCTAGCGATCGTGACCTCTTGGTTCACTATCGCTCTGTGAATCTTCGGAGCCTCAACTGGTATCGTGGCATCCCTAACTTCACTCTGCGACATCTGTGACACCTCTGGTCTTCCACCGCTGAGGGTATTCTCCATTGTAGGAATTTTGGCTGCTTTCCACCTTGCACACTTTTCCACTTTATTCATTTGTGCTTTCAACTCACCAATTTGGGTACTTGTGTCTGGCTCAGATAGCAGCTGGTTCTCTTTGGTCGATCTGTACAACTCTTGGTCAACCTCTGTGACCGCTTGAGCTTGTCGGGCTCCCTTCAGACCTTTCTGTAGGGTCTCCAATACTCTTTCGTTAGGATCATCATCATAATCATCATCATCATCATCATCATCATCATTATAATTTCCATTTAGCAGCTTACCTTCTTCATCACTGCTTTCAAATTCCTTTGTCTTTCCTTGGAACCGTGTTTTCTTTCTGGGTGAAGAGACAATTCTTTTTCCCGCTCTTCCTTTCACTTCATATCTTCTGCTTTGTTTGCCGTTCGGCCTGCTGTTACTTAAACTTTGAGGGTAGGACACCGTCCCGCCCATCTCTCCGAGTGTCCTGCCCCAGGGACCCTTGAACAGTACTTCTTGTACTTTGGTATGAGAATATGTTTCTCCATACAGTCGCTTCCCTGGGGGTACATCACAGGTTTCTGTGACCTTGTCTTTCACCGGATGCATCTTTTCTTTTAGACCCATCATCTTATTCTTGCAGCTCTGACTTATCCTATTTATAGCTTTAATGCAAGGGCTGATGTTCGCCAGTTCACTCTCCAGCTTGGTTACTCCCTGACAGTTCGTGGCTAGATGGTGTGGTTTCGTCTGTTCAAATCCACCCCAGCAGCATCTACGCCTCATCTGCAGACCGGGAGCCTGGGACTGGAGCTTCCTCACTTCGGCCTCCTTATGCTTGGAGTTCATTTGCTCCTTTAATACTGTTAAATGTTCTTTCTTTTCCCGGAGATTATCCACAGCTTTCTCATCCCTTTCAACTTCACTATGAAACAGCAACTTCTTGGGCTGCCTTTCTTCCTTCTGTTTCTGGCTCTCTCGGTACCAGGTGCTTCTATTGGCTGGCTGACAACTCTCACCAAAACGCATCAGCCTCATCCAGTCATCTTGCTTCTTTTCTGGTACAGCATCCTCCACAAGCATGTCCTCTCTCAGGGCTGCTTCTTGTGCCTGGGTCCGCACCTCCTCTTTCTTGCGGTTCACAGCAGGACTACTCGTTACCACTGTGCTTTCAGTCCTGTAAGGTCTGCAACTCTCTACCTCTGCCAGGAAAGATCTCTCAGATGTTGGGTTTTTCTGGAATATCTCCAGCTGTTCACCAACTCCAGGCTGGCACTCAGCAGATAGGCCAGTACACTTCTTAGTGGCCTCTTGAATCCTAGATTCCTGGAAAACACTTTTATTTCCGGCATCCTCAGCCTTCATCCGTATTATATCTTCTTTTAGTGGCTTGTCCACTTGCTTTGCCTCCAAGGCTTCCAGCTTTTCATTGTCTTTGGCTTCCGTCAGCACCAGTTTCTCCTCATTAGCTTGTTGCAAATCCAGTTGACTTTGCTTGAACTGGATCTTTTGCTGCATGATCAACAGAGGAACCCCCTCTGACTCTTCTATCAGGTCGTCCCCGAATATCTTTGGCTGCTCAGCCGTGTTTTCTTCACCATTCTGTCTTTCTTGTACAAGCTCCTTCGCTATGCCAGGCATATGAGCTTTCTGCAGGTATCGCTCTGCATTAAAGGTAGCATCTTGTGCACACAGTTCCTGAAGATCAGGGTTAGTCTCTTCTGAACCAACTCCACTCTGCTTCAACTGTGCCTCAATATCAGGGAGTGTGCTCACCCTCTGCTTTTCTGGAGTATGGAACAGGAGCTCCTTTTCTATTACAGCTGCTTCCCTCTGGGATTTACGGTCAGTGAGGAGGTCTCGCTTCACCTGTTCGCCACTGTGCAGCCACTTCTGCATACTTCTCTCATTCATCTTGTACTTGGGGGGACTCTTCCACTGCTCCCAATTAGACATCGGTGTCTTCTTCCTATAGGACACTCTGTTGTCCTCAAACGCAGGCTTCCTTCTCCATTCAGGAATATAACCTGGCATCATCCTGATCCCCTTGATTTCAGTAGCAACTTGCCTGTCTTCTACTTCCGGCTTTTTGAAACCCACTGGCATAGAGTTCAACTGTACTCCTTGCTTCACTTGTTTCCTGTCTTGCTTCTCTTTATCCATAGCACTTTGTTCTATAGCAAACTGAGATAGAACGCTCTTGGGACACTTCATAGTTTTATAAGGACAGATCTCCATGCCCTGCTTCATATGTTCTCTCAGAGACAGTGGTTTGTCTTTCTCCATCTCAATCTCCAGATCCTTTTCTTCCTTATCTTTTACTTTGGAAAGATTTCCAGTTTCTTTATCATTTTTATGACATTCTTCCTTTCTAAAAACACTGGCTATATTCTTCCACTTGGTCTCTCCTTTCTCTAGGTCAGAGATCTTTGTCAGGCACTTTCTTTCTCTAGTACTCTCCTGCTCAGGAGTATTCACCGAGGACAGGTAGCTGTGTCTGTCCAGGTCTCTTATGGAGGCCTTCTCATCGCTCTTGTCCACAAGATTTCCGCATCTGTTTGGGTTCCCTTCTTCCTCAATGACTTTAGCAGCACCATCGGTCTCTTCTGCTCTTTCAGCAATCTCACTTGTGCTCTCTGTGGTTCTCTCAGCCGTCACAGTGGCGCTCTCTGCTGCGCTCTCAGCCGTCACAGTGGCGCTCTCTGCTGCGCTCTCAGCCGTCACAGTGGCGCTCTCTGCTGCGCTCTCAGCTGTCACAGTGGCGCTCTCTGCTGCGCTCTCAGCCGTCACAGTGGCGCTCTCTGCTGCGCTCTCAGCCGTCACAGTGGCGCTCTCTGCGGCGCTCTCAGCCATCTCACTTGCAGCGGCTCCCGCCGTCTCACTTGCAGCGGCTCCCGCCGTCTCACTTGCAGCGGCTCCCGCCGTCTCACTTGCAGCGGCTCCCGCCGTCTCACTTGCAGCGGCTCCCGCCGTCTCACTTGCAGCGGCTCCTGCCGTCACTCTCGTCTGCTCTGCAGTCTCTCTCATCTGCTCTGCAGTCTCTCTCGCCTGCTCTGCAGTCTCTCTCGCCTGCTCTGCAGTCTCTCTCGCCTGCTCTGCAGTCTCTCTCGTCTGCTCTGCAGTCTTTTTTGACGCTCTCTTGGTGGCTTGTTGTACTCTCTCTGCTATCCACCAGGTCTCTAACTCCTGATTTCTTTCTTCATCAGGTTTGATTTGCCTTCCCTTAACAGGGAAACTGCATTTTAAACTTGGGCAGACAAGCATGTCCGTTGGATAGCAATAAGCCGGTCTGTCAAAAACATCCCAGGAGTGCAGTCTCTGTACTGTTTTCACTCCCAGTCTGAAAAGGATCTCTTCCTTCAGGATACAATAATTTGTAGCCTTTTCTTCAGGCAGATCACAATACACTCTCTGAGCGTCTCCACACAGATAGGGACCCAGGACTGTGGCCCAGTGCTGTTTAGGCCAACCTTCCCTAGTGGCAATCTTCTCAAAGTTCAGGAGATATGTTTCAATGTCATCCTGAGCTGTCATCCTCTTTAGGAAGCGATTAGGATTCATGCTTCCACTTGCTTCTGTAACCACAGTATTATTTGCAGACTTCAGTTTTTGCAGCTGCACTTTCTGTGCCTCCAAAAACTCTCTCATTTGGACTCTGTCCATTTCCACTTGTATCTGCCATTTCTCTGTGGCCTCACGCATGCGGATTATGTCCTCTTCTGCTTGTCTCTGCCATTTCTCTGTGGCCTCTCTCAGACATGCAGCAGCATCTCTTAGTCGAGCATCATTTGCAGCAAGGACTCTGTCTTCTGCAATTTCTTTCAGCCCTTTCTGCTGGCTTTCTTGCTGACAAGCTCCGCCCACTTTCTGGCATGTAGTGGCATCTGCCAGGGCTTTCAATAGTTCCTCCATTATTGTACTGTACTGTGGGCTGTCTTCTTAAACACAGACAATTTAATATCCCACCACTGCCACCATATATGTGACAGATTCACTGTCACTCTCAGGATCCGTGTCCTGATATCCAGCACCAAAATGGAGAAAGCAGGAGCCCTTTAACTGTTTAGCAGATTTATGCTGTTTATTTGTCAGCATACAACAGAAAATAAAGCAAACAGAAAATAAGTCCTAGCTTCTCCTTGAAGCCCTGCATAACTAAACTGTAGTTCCCTTACTATCTTACATAGAAGTGAAAACATACAGTCCAAATATAGGTAGCAGAGATGTCTTTCTCTCTCACCTCGGCTCTGTTTCTCCGGCCTCTCTTTCCAAAGCAGATCCCTCCTTTGGTCATTACCTCCAGGGACTTTCTGATCCTCTTATCTGCATGCTCGCATTTCAAAGCTTCTGGCTTTGGTCGTTTAGCTTTCAGTGCGGCCTCTGACTTCAGCCCTGCACACATCCACAGCACTCCAGCTCTGTCAAACAGCTCTCTCCCTGGAGACAGCTGCCGCAGGTCCTGATTGCAGCCACACCCCTGCCTTTTGAGCAGGTTGTTAACTCTCTCACTCCTGGGGAAAAGTCTTGAAGAGCTCTCTTCTGCCCTCTGGTGGCACTTCACCACAATATGTTGTGTATCACTTAAACATATATCACACAGTTATTCCAGCTTGTTATTTAAGTACTTTAAAGTAATTTTGTCTGTGTGCATTGGAGTTAACCCTGATGTTTCTTTTCTGATGAATCCTGTGTGTCTTCTCCTATTTCATCAGTGTCTGCATACGTGCAAAGACAACAAAGGGTTAATCACAGACATTTTCAATCAAATACTTACCCTTTATAAAGGAAGAGAAAGCCACTCCTCTACTCTGGTCTCCGAGGAAGCACCTACGTCAAACGTGTGCGTCAGACCAGCTTTCCCTGTCCAGTGTTGATGACGTCAGACGCCTCACTGAGAGATTGATGTCCAGATGCATCTTTTGGTCTCGGAAGACAGCGATGATGGTAACCTGAGTATCTGTGTCTATTGCGTTTTATCTGCTATATATTTTTAGATGTGTGATGAGACATTTGGGAATTAGTCTGTACATCAGTGAAGATAAAAAAATTTCATCATAGAGAGAGGAATCTCTCAGAGGGTAAGTAGTGGGTCCTGTAAACCTCCACTTCAAACGAGATATTGTAGGGACACAGTTGTATGTAATACATATTCCCTCTCATTTTGGAGCATCTATATATTCTACTAGCTGTTACTTTCTATATAGTGAACTTTATGTTTATGCCATCCTTCGCACATATAAAGTATGGCTATTTAAGAACCCCATTACTTATGGAGTGAAACTAGAATTATTAGTGTGTAATTACATATTATCTCTATGCTAATGATTACTAGTGTATAGATATATCACATGGTATGGAATTAAGCTATACTTGTGTAATCACAACACAAGTTGGCATTATTTAAAATATTAGGAGCTATCATCTCATTGGACATTTTTGATATTGTATATATATTTTTGAATCAAAGTATATTTAAATCATGTGTACATATATGGAGTATGCACAACTTTATATTGAACACTAATAAAAGTTATATTTTATTATTATTTGTGGTAGGTAATTTCTTTCTCCAGTAGCCTAAATTATTATTGCCAGTTATGTTTAAGCAAAAAATTGTTTCTTTTTCTTTCTTTTTTTTGGCACAACTAAGATGAGTTTACAACATCTTAGAAGAGTTTGCTTTAGTATACTAACAGCCCTATTAAATTAGCTCAACGTGTAAAACCGTAGCCCGTAAGACTTACATTTATTAAGTTGGCCCCGTAAAGCAGGCCGCTGCCGATCTGTGGGTTATGCGCGAAAAAAGCCTACGGGACGTGGCACGTGGAGCTTCACAGACGCAAATCCTTCGTTCTGTCAAGCCCGTAACTGAACATATACTAAAAATTTACTGGCGTTCCACCCCATTACCCGCAAACGGAGCCAAGAAGCCAATGGGTACCAGACCAGAGAGGACCCGCAAGGGGGGTAAAGTCCATGCCATAGCACTGTAAATGCACATATACACACACTGTACTCGGGTCGGCTTATACTACACTTATATTAAAAGTGAAAGTGATGTTACAGTATGTCTTAGAATTAATAGCACAACATTCTCAAGCTCGCAAATCGGCAAAAACATACTTTATTTCATGTTTAATTTCTGTGTTATATCGATTCTGGCAATCAATGTGTTAATACAAATAATGGAACTCGCATGTAATAGAATATCATGTTTACGGCTTTATCAATATTGCATTATTTCTGGAATGTGCGTTTGATCGCAACTCATAATTGAATCCCGTAAGACTTTGAAATCCAACCTCCATTTTTCTGTGATGCAATGATGACAATCTCAGTTTCCACTGGCTCCATCTAAACCTGCAACTATGGGTTTGACTAATGATCATGTTCATGGTTGCGCATCCAGCGCTCAACAAATGGTTTATGGGTTTGTGTCTCAAGCCTGGTTTATGGGTTTGTGTCTCAACTCGCGACCTGTTCTAATTTAATAGCTATGTAACTCGGCCAAATTTCAAGCCTGCAGCCCTTGCGAGTTTTCCGATGCAGCTACAGGCTTCTAATTTAATGGGGCTGTAAATCCACTATTTGCTAGATGTTTTGTTTCACATAGAAAGAAATTATTGTATATATGTAATAGTTCAGCATTTTCCCTAATGTCGTAAAAGACATCTTGAAACAGGGCCCTGGTGATAAAGGCCCTCTTATCTTTGAAAGCACCAGGATGAACTCCCTTTACTGAAAGCTCCTTAAAGTATGAGCAAAAGCAAAGTAAGGCTGCCCATGTGGAGCATTCAGTTTAATAACAAAGTATATATGGCCTTCCACTAAAGCCTACTATGGTAACTAGTTGCCGAGTGTAGGTGTCCTCAGAGACTATTTTGTGGAGGTCTGTGGTAGCCTAGCATATTAGTTATCGTGGATTTCAGTAAATGTTGCTTGCTGGTGGGTCTAATTGGACATATCATATGTGCTTAAAAAAAACTGCTGGCAAAGATCTGATTTATACATTGCCAACATTGATGACAACAATAATTATTGTGACTTATAAAATATTTAGTGCTATAAGAAAGTAATGGGAAAATGTTTTAAGTTCATATTTTATTAGGAAACTATGGGATTACCATTAATAAGAGAAGTTATTATATTGAAACTGCACTAGTCATTGCAGAAAGGAAAACAATATATTAATTTTGGTTGGTTATGGTTTGTAGTAGTGGCGGAGCTAGTGAATGGAGGGCCCCGGTGCAAAAATAATTTTGCCCCCCCCCTTTCCAGTGCCAACTCATTATATATATATATATATATATATATATATATATATATATATATATATATTATATATGTGTGTGTGTCTGTGTGCGTGTATATATATATATATATATATATATATATATATATATATATATATCTCTGAAGAGTGAGGTAGCTGTGAATGTCCAGTAATCCAGCTGAATAATCAGAGTATTGCAGTGAATAGTGATACCTTTTTTATTGGACAAACCTATAATATAGCGACGAGTCAAAAAGTCAAAAAGCGATACTGATACAGATATGAACTAAAAATAGTAAACAGAAAGAGAAGAAGAAAAAAAATTGGAAAAACAAGAAAAACTAAATTCATTGGCCAGAGTTAAGTGAGAAACAGACCAGCATTGTAAATAATGTCAGTATGTAAGTCTATAGATCAGGGTGTAGATAAGAACACAGCAGAGTAAAATAAAGAGCAATACATTTCAGTATAGTATGTAGCTTACAAAAACAGTAATAGAAGGTGAGGGAGGTATGTGGAATTTGTGTGAGCTATAAGACATTAAGATAGTGGGCCAAAAAGCCTAAATCAATATTAATGCCCATATCCTTTATATTAAAAAACGTAATAATTTTTAATTCCAAAGTTTTCGGCTGCTGGATAGTTCTAAAATTCCCTCTGAGTACTTTTATTTTGAGGTTCTGGATGAAGTAAATCTTCTGGGTGAAATGGTGTCCAATTGGAGTACAGTAATCGTCTTCATGGTGCTTTTTGATGGAGCTTCGGTGGAGGTTCATTCGCATATGAAGTTTCTGGCTGGTTTCCCCAATGTAGTACCCCCTTTTACATACAGTACATTGTATCATGCAGACTACACTGCATGATATACATGAATATGAGCCTCTGATGGATGTGTGGATGTGGGGGTGTGGATGTGTGGGTGTGTGGGGGTGTGTGTGGGGGTGTGTGTGGGGGTTTGTGTGGGGGGGTGTGTGGGGGTGTGTGGGGGTGTGTGGGGGTGTGTGTGGGTGTCTGGGTGTGTGGGTGTGTGGGTGTGTGGGTGTGTGGGTGTGTGGGTGTGTGGGTGTGTGGGTGTGGGTGTGGGTGTGTGTGTGTGTGTGTGTGTGTGTGTGTGTGTGTGTGTATATATATATATATACACACACACACATAGAGATAGATAGTTAGATATGCATTCATCCTCACCCAACTCAGCCATGAGGATGTAGCTAGCTGTGCGTATGGGGTAGCCTGGGGTGGTTTTGGTGAGGCAGCAGAGATAGGGAGAAGCAGATGAGGGGCAAGGGGATGCAGGTGGGAACAGATGGAGGAAGCTGTGGGAGGTAGAGGTAGGCACAGATTGTGTTAGTGAGGGGTAGATGGAGGCAATCTTGGGAACAATAATGAAGTCTGTAAGGGTCTCTTTAATGGTGCTGTGGTGGTCGCTATCATGAAGCTTGTGAGGGTCCCTGCAATGTAGCCTATGTGACACACACACACACAACACTGACTGATAGATTCATAGATACATACTGTTGTGGCAGTATCTCCTCATGCTGTGCAGCTGCAGCTCTGCTCTATCTACCTTCCTCTCAGTGTACACCACAGAGGTTCAAGCAGGGTTTTAGCTGCCCCTCACATCAAGCCCAGAAGGAGGTGCTGCCAAGGGTGACAGAAAAGAATTACCTTCCTCCTTTGGGCCCACCCCCACTTCCTCTTCTGAGCCATACCCCACTTCCTCTTTAGGGCCCTCCTCCACTACTCTAAGTTAAAGAGAAAGTTCCTCACCATAAATGTTCTTCTTGGTTTGAAAGAGCTCAAAATTCTGTGTTAAATTGATCAATTGTTTTTTTTAAATTAAACCAAGAACACTAAGAAATTTGCAGTCGTAGGGTTGAGGAGGAGGGAGGTTGAGGTTGAGGTTGAGGAGGGGGGTTGATGTTGAGGGGGGTGAGGAGGGGGATGAGGATGGGGGGGTTGAGGAGGGGGGTTGAGGATGGGGGTTAAATGGGGGGTTGAGGAGGGGGTTGATGTTGAGGAGGGGGGGTGAGGAGGGGGTTGAGGATGGGGGGTTGAGGGGGGAGGATGGGGGGTTGAGGGGGGAGGATGGGGGGGTTGAGGGGGGGAGGATGGGGGGGTTGAGGGGGGAGGATGAGGATGGGGGTTGAGGGGGGAAGAGTGAGGTTAAGGGGGGGTTGAGGAGGGAGGATGAGGATGGGGGGTTGAGGGGGGAGGATGAGGATGGGGGGGTTGAGGAGTGAGGTTGAGGGGGGTTGAGGAGGGAGGTTGAGGATGAGGAGGGAGGTTGAGGTTGAGGAGGGGGTTGAGGATGAGGGGGTTGAGGATGAGGAGGGAGGTTAAGGATGAGGAGTGGGGTTGAGGAGGGGGGTTGAGGAGGGTGATAAGGGAGGGGGGAAGAGACACAGGGAAGGGAGAGGGGAGAAGAGACACAGGAGAGAGAGGGGGGACACAGGGGGCAGCACATTTCCCACCATTGGCTTATACTCGAGTCACTTATTTTACCCAGTATTTTGTGGTAAAATGGGTGCCTCGGCTTATACTCGGGTCGGCTTATACTCGAGTATATACATTAGTGTAATATAATAAATGTTTTGGGCTAAGTTGCTTTATTTTGCCACTAATATTGCTCGGTACAGGCACTGCCATTTTCCTACTCACATTCTCTCTCACTAAGATCCTCCTCCATCTTGTGCTGTTGGAGCTTTCAACAGATTATCCAGAGATGATATAACTTATTGGGGTGAAACCATACACACGACTCTGCAGACTCCCCTTACAACATGATAGGGCCATCCTCCAGTCAGTTCCCTAGCAGGAAAGTAGCACAATATTTAAACAATAAAGAGTTATACATATAATTGTACAACACGCAACTTTTCTAATAGCAAAAACTAATTAAACTTGTAATAACAGGTACTTATAATGTATATATATTATATATTTATTATATATATTATTTTCAGTTGAGAACCCAGCAATCTATATTTATTTGTATTATATAAGTATAATTTGTTTTTATTAATGGAAGAGATGCTATAGGAATATCTCACACTAACAGCTGAATGAAGGCTCCACCAGTCATGTTATACTGTATGTGACAATTCCCAGCTGTGTGAATGCCCAGTGACATCATGTTTGCATATTTTGAGGAGTAAAATGGCAGCCTTTATATTGAAAAAAAGTGAATGGCAAAACAAAAGAAACTAAAATGTTTAGGACTATTTTGATTCAATGTAAAAAAAATGAAGAGTTCAATGGTACTGTTAAGCCCTTGTGAGGTAAAGTCATTAGGAGAGTGGGGACACTTTTCATTTAACTTTCAAGCTCAGAAATCTAAAACTTCCACTCAAAAGTATAGCAACCAATTGTAATTAAAATGATTTAATTAGTTTTTTCTATAATCACTTTTATTTTATTATTCTTATTATTATTATTAACTAGCGAATTGCCCGTCAAAAAATGACGGCAATGAAATTGTAAGGTAGCTAATGCTGTTTAGTGTGTAATAATGAAATATATAATACATTAATAAATGAATATACTTTACCTATTTTAAAGCATTGTGTGGAAGAGCTGTGAATGTGTTTTGATGTTGCTGCAGCATTAGTGGTGTGGATCTGCTGTGTAAGCGTGCTGAATGTGTGCAGTGTAACACTGTGCGTGCGCGAGCCCAAACCGTTGTCGTGTACTTCCGCATTGGCGTCAAATGGCGAGTAATGTGTGTTATACGTTTGTATCGGAATATCCGTAGGTGTTTTGTGGTGTTTTGCGAGTTTCTTGTGGTGTTTTGCGAGTTTAGAGTGCTGTAGCCTCGTTTTCGTTTTGTTCGGCGGCCATTTTTTCTCTCGCTTCGTTTTTTTTTTAGTCTCTAAACTGTTTTATTTGAAGTAAAATCGAGGTGTAAGTTGTATTTTTGAGGTGCTGGGTGCTCCCTCTTGGTGTAGGTAAGTTTTTTATGTATGTGGTGTGTGTATGTATTGTGTTTGACATTTTGTAATGTTCGCGAGTTGCGTCCGAGTGTTGCGAGTCCGTAATGTGTGTGAACGTGTGTCGTATGTTGTTTGCGAGTGTCGTAATGTGTGTGTCGTACTGTTTGGGTTGCGACGTGAAGTTTGCGAGGGTCGCAGTTGCTGGCAAGGAGCGCCTTCGGCGCTCCATGCCAGCAACTGAGACCCTCGGGCAGTGCCCTCGCTTCGCGAGGGCTTCGGCTCGCTGCGCGAGCCCGCAGCGTTAGCAACAACTCGTACGCTCACAACTATATATGTGATATTAATAATAATAACAATACTGGCAATAATAATAATAACAATATATAGGGGCACTATTCTTATGCATAATAATACATTAAAATCACATAAAAGTTAATACAAATGTATGTAATACTTAAGATTTATTATAACATTCCAAATGATATGCATTTAAACTTTGAAAATGAGGGTAATAAACCTGATACATATTGTCAAATGTCTAGGTTTGTTGTTCTGTATTATTATTGCCACTTGAACAAGGCCACTCATTATAAGTATAGTGTACCGGGGGAACTGTGATGTGTCTTAACACAAAATGTACTCAGTTATTAAATGGATTTCGGCATTTGAACTCTGGTCTCTTCTGCTCAGTTATGCATGAAAAGAAAGTGTTGGAGGTGTTTGACGTTATGTGAAAAATGTCAAATTGCTTTCTCATATGCATTAATCTATTAGTAGAGATAAAATGATCTTTGTGCTTTTTGCTAAGATAAGAAAGTGTCTCCTTTGTGATAGGAGCTGCTCGGTTTACTAATTCCAGGGCCTCTGTATGCAATCTCATTACTTTCAACTAGTCACGGAAAATAGTTGACTTATTCTGACCTGTTTTTAAAATACCATGCACAAAGTGAGAAATTAAGTGCAATTTTCCTCCTTTCCTTTTAAAATTAGAGACTTAGAGATAAAATGTAAAATTGAGATAAAAAGAGTTGTTCCATATAAAACACTTAAACCTAATTCATTAAATTCATAAAATCAAATTTATATTCAATTAAATGGACACACAAATCCCAAATTGTGATCATACCATGTGATCATACCACAGGACTTTAACATTAATTTATATTTTTTTCTTTTTCCTAAAAAAATTAACATAAAAGGGAAACAATTTTAAGGACAATATTTTATTTTTCTTCATGAAATTAGCAACATACACATACAATATAGAGGAACTTACCCCATTTATTAAAGATGTTATAAACTAAGCCTGCCCCTGAAGGAAGTAAAGTGCAAATGCTTTCCCCCTCCCCCCTGTCAGTTTGCTTTTAATATGAAAAAAAAGCATTCTGGGATATGAATTGTGACTGGTCGAGAAGTCAGCAGGGGAGAACTGGCAGGGGAGAATGAAAAAAATTGTACTTGTGTGGCGAAACTTTATGATGAATTTTAACTGTAATAAAAACATTTTTACTTCCAATAGGTCGCCATCTTGAATGGCCGAATGTAACACTAGCTCTAAGAAGGCTCTGGCTAATACTTTAAAAATCATGGTAAATAATAGCTTTTCACTCTCCAAATCTACTTAGGGACAAGGGCCCTCATTCAATTGCAATTTGGGCAATTGAATAGGGGTCTAAATAAGCACATACCATATTTTTTTAAAGAAGTTTTTAGTTAGTAAACATCTATCCAAAAGCAAGGTTTTCACTAACTAAAAACTTATTTAAAAAAAATATATGTTATGTGCTTATTTAGAGCACTATTCAATTGGCCAAATCGCAATTGAATGAGGGCCAAGGACATTAATCATTTCTCTGAAAGGAACCCGCTATTATAGGAACTACAGTCTTGGAGTCAGAATACAGAGTTGCGGCCTAGCAGGAAAATACTGCCCTTGATGTCACCCCCCTGAGGGCTCTTCAGGCGTAGCTTCACAGCTTTTTATTTCTTTACAGAGGTGAAATATACCCACAGACAGGCGTGTAGGAACCAAAATATTTATGTGGTGGTGGTGGAGGGAGTGGGGGGGGGGGGAGGGGGGGGTTGAAGGGTCTTGCAGATCACTAACAGTATGATACATCAGTGAATATCCAAAGTGATTAACAGCTATTAACATCTTTGTCCTCTATAGCTAACATATTCGCAACCTCTATAACCATAATCCCTTTCTGGATAGCTACCTTTTCATTGTGAAGGGGCTTGTGTACCTCAATTAAGTTGTGTGATATACCATGTAGGATCACCCAGGATGGGCAGGTCATAGCATAGAGGTCAAACACATCACGGACCACCGGAGAAGGAACTGGCAACCCACTCCAATATCTTTACCATGAAAATCTTATGGATTAGCACATCCAGCATGAAGATGTGCCTGGCATGCTGTGGTCCATAGGGTCACGTAGAGTTGGAAACTACTGAATGACTGAACACAAGCATAACCATAATACTGGATAAAAAAACAATGGCGTAGAGAAATTCTATGAAATATATGGTGCTAAAATCATCTCCCTCAACAACCTAATCAGTCTCCCACAAATCCAACTGATCACAGGAATACGACAGTTCCTAAGAAACTTCCTCCAACCGGGGAGGAGAGATACTCTAACAACCTATAGGCATCCACATTCAAAACCACAAAATAGTTCCAGTTGTGCAAGAGAAGGTTAATAAAATATAAAAAAAAATCAGAAAAAGCAGTGATTATGAAGGATCCCTGTGCTCCCCTTAACCACACCAGGTTATGCACAAAACCAGAGAGTTGCAAGAGGAAACCACCACTCACTGTAACGACCACATACCTACAACACTTTCTATTCATGCAACAGCTCCAGTTACTCCATCTTCATGGTGAATCAGCTAACAAGACCCCAATGCGGTGAACTAATTAACTTACCTTCCCCATTCTGCAGGGGGGACCTCAGCAGAAAGGAACATCACGAGACCCCATGTTAGAACTAATGATGAATACATTTATGCTAGTTCCTCCATCCTCAACCATTTTACTAGTAAACAATGTTAACAAAGAGAGAATTAACATGATGTACTTAGGCCATCAACTATAATAGGTCTTGCAATTGTGACCTTTCAGGGTCCCTGCAAAGATGCTCCACCGATAGAGGATGGACGGAGATTGAAGGCGCTCATGGCGATGCCCGCAATCAGCAACGAAAGCCGCAGGACTTTGGCGCTGATCGTGAGGCGCGCTAAACTTTGAAAAAAAAATTCCGAAGTTTACGGACGATATTTTTTCAAACACGCAACACGGAAGACCACCAAAAACCCCAATTAATTAAAAAAATTAACTTACAACCTCACAAACAGCACAGGGGAAGAGGCAGGGAGCCTGTGAGTGAGGTTGCAAACTAATATGAGGCTTAATTGTCATTTTTCGGAAATTGAAAACCTGCTAAGCAAAGAAAAAAATGGCGGCCATAGAGACGGAAATGTTTCAAAACGAGGGTGAAGTCCGTAACACTTAGCCCATCAACGCGAGCCCCACAACACTTTGAAAACACAAGCAACAGCGTTCATCGCACGGCACGCAATATTTGAACAGAGACAGAGAGAAAGACAGGTGAGGGAGAGGGTGGAAAGAGACACAGGGGGAGAGAGAGGGGGGAAAAGAGCCACAGGGAGGGAAATAAGGGTAAAAAACACAGGGCAGGGAGAAGGGGGAGGAAGAGATGGGGAAACAGACACATGGAAGGGAGAGAGGGGAAACAGACACAGGGGTCAGAGAGTGTGGAGAGGCTTGCAATGAGCGCCAAAGGCACTCATTGCAAACCTTGCGATGAGCGTCAGAGTCGTTCATCAGTGGGCTTGCGATGAGCACATAGCGCGAGGCACGAAAGTGGCAGGTTGGATGACGTCTGCAATGAGCGCTCATTGCAGGGCTCGCGATGAGCGCCGAAGGTGCTCATTGCGAGGCATGAAAGTGCCCGGTTGGACGAGGTATGCAATGAGATGCAAAGCAGCTCATTGTTGGGCTTGCGATGAGCGACAAAGCAGGCTGAGACAGACACACTAATAGCATGCTTAAGCTCGGTGTCTCTTTAAGGTGCCAAATATGTTTCCAATAGTAAATACCTAAAAACTACTTCAGTGATATTACTCGTCTAGCCTATACATTTGTATCAATTCCCATAAACTGTTGGAGGCTTAAAAGTCTTCTTCTTAAATAACAACTGTTGACCCATATATGACTGTCCTAAGTGCTGGTGAGATGCTGTAATTAGGATTTGGCCAAATAAGCCCAGATACAAGGGGAAAAAATTAAGGCTAGAGAGGTCCCTTCAACGGAAACATAGGTGAATAAGTAATAGGGTTGGCTAAACATTGTTTAACATGATAAATACATCACTCAGTCTTCAGTTATAAAGTATAGAATAATATGTGGAAGCATTTTTAGATTTATATAAATCTGGTGCATTCATTTACTGGCCCTAATGACGCAGTAGCAAGCAATTTTTAGGAAAGCATCTGCTACAATAATTATGACACAAGTTATAACACTTTGTCATGAAAAATGATTATGGTACCGTTACTTTTACTGTAACATTTATTGACATAATATTGAACTGACTTGTGTAATTCACTTTATCACAATGTGTAAGTGCATGAAGGGCCAATTAGTCTCTCACAGGATACCACAACTCACAGTTTCACTTGACCTCTTTCAGATGATGCTTACTGGAGGACATTAGCACACAAGTAAATGGTGCAGTGTGTCCACTATCACACATTTCAAAATCTGCAATAATGAGCCCTCACACTCCAGATTCAGCATTTATAAAAACACATTTTATTAAGAAGGAATTGATATCCCATCATCCTTATTCCCTATTCAACCCTATTCCTCCAACCCACCTTCAAATAAGTAAATCAAATAAAAACTGTCCAATGTGATACCTAAAATAAAAAAACGATTTGATCATTGTGCTACTGAGAAAAAGTTGGCGGTCAATCAACTTTTCCAGAAACCTTAACTCCAGGTGATTTTTTTTGCTCTGATACATACTGTTTCTGATTCTTTATACATACTTTTGAAGAGTAAGGTAACCTTGAGTGTCCAGTAATTTAGATGAATAATCAGAGTATTGCAGTATATAGTGATACCTTTTCTATTAGACATTTTAGTTATAGTGACATGCTTTCGAGCATTGTACCTCTCTTTTTATCCAGTCAGAAGCAATTCAGAAGCAATACTGATAAAGGCTTAGCAGTGGAATAGACAGCAGAGATTCAGAGTGATAAGATGCTCACTTGGGAATGTTTGTCAAATACAAAAATCTATCACTATATACTGCAGTACTCTGATTATTTATCAAGTATTTTTGTAATTTGGAGTGGAATTTCCCATCATGAGTATTCTTAGGGCCTCATTCAATTGAGAAATTGTAGCTTATGGGAGCCTGTAATGTAGCCCGTAAACTAATTTGCTATTCAATTGGCGTCTTTATGCGATCCGCAAAATATCTACGGATTACGGGCTGAAAATACCTGTGGTTGTTACAACCATAATTTACACCTCATCTAAGCCTTTGATCTTTCAAGTCCGCAAGATTCTATTTTTTTTTCCTTATTTTATTGACATACAAAAACATTTACATACATAAAATCTCAAATCAAAAACATTCAAATCAGTTATTGTCATATAATAATTTATACATTTTTTTTAATAAGGAATGAATAAAAGAAATGACAACGTATACTTGTTCATTTCAGATAGTCGTCTTTTTTTCCCTTTCTTTTCCCTTTTTCTTTTTTTTTAATAGTTAGTATAGTGTGTATTTCTAAGCATGTCTTTATTTAATCTTATAGGGCCTCATTCAATTGTGATGTGGGCAATTGAATAGGGCCCTAAATAAGCACATAGCATATTTTTATTAAAGAAGTTTTTAGTTAGTGAAAACCTTTCTTTTGGATAGATGCTTGCTAACTAAAAACTTCTTTAAAAAATATATGTTATGTGCTTATTTAGGGCCCTATTCAATTGGCCAAATTGCAATTGAATGAGGGCCATAGTGTATAATGTTTATTCCACAATATCCACGTCTTACTACTTCCTTGTATTATATTATTGAAGTCAATACATGTTTTTTACATTATTCTGTTTCTCTCAATAAAGAATTTTATTTCTGACCATTTTGGTACTTGTTTTGATTTCCAGTTCCTGACTATTGTCATTTTTATCACCATCAGAATATGAATAATCCTTTTTTTTGTTGTGTTTATAATCTCTTTAAGTAACAAATTTAAAAAAATTACTTCTGGGGTTCTTTTCAATGTAATTTTAGTAATTTCTAAGATTTTAGTTATACAGTTTTCCAAAAGATCTATAATTGTTGGACATTCCCACCAAAGATGGTGGAATGTACCTTTTTGGCCACATTCCCTCCAGCAACAATCCGATTTTTGGTTTAAAAGTGATAGTTTTAATGTAGTGTAATACCATCTTTGTATTATTTTAAAAAAATGTATCTTTATATATGGAACATTTCATTGCTGATGATGTTAAAGAGAAAGCATTAAACCATATTGTTTCCTTCCAACTTTGTCCAATCTTATAACATTTAGTAATTAATTTGCTTTTATCCTGGTTTATACAAAGTTCTTCAAATTTATAAAGTTCTCCTTCCTTGTCTTTATAATTAGCTTTAGTTAATACCGAGATAAGAGAATTATATGTTATCCAATATGAAGATGGTATATCAAATGCACTCTATCTGTAATTTATCATATGAGATAATAGATCCTTTATTATAAAACTCTGCTATATATTTCAAGTGCCACTTATTCCAAAGGGATCTTTCATTTGGTGTATAGCAATCTAATAATCCTTGAGTAGTCATTGCTAGAGACGGCTCATTTGAAAGTTCATCTTTTTTTTTTTTTAAATCCCCAAATTTCAAATAAATTTTAAAAACCAATGGAATATTTTGTAAAGCCTTTATTTCTGTTTCTTTTGTCCATAACAAATCTAATAATGTTCTTTTTCTCATCAGGGCTTGTTGAATATCGAACCAGCTAGGTTGTTCATTTACCATTCCCCAATTAGCGATATATGATATCTTATAGCCTGATAGTAATTTCTTAAGTTTGGTGATGCTATGCCTCCTCTATTGAAGCTTCTCTTAGTTATTTCTGAATTGAGTCTAGCTTTCCCCCCACTATATATATAGCCATCTATCAATTTTTGAAATCTCTTAATAATGTATAATGGAGTTTTTAAAGGTATACAGTGAAATAAGTAATTTATTTTTGGTAAAATGGACATTTTATAATTTTGATTTTTCCTGACCAGGAAAATATCTTATCCGCCTAATTTTTTATAATTTTTGCAAATAATTTTCTGCAAATAATTCATAATAATCTGACAATTTTTTCAAGAATTTTATACCTAAGTGAGTCAACTCATTATTACCCCAGTGATAAGGGAAAGTTTTCTTTAAATGCTGCAAACTTTTATCCTTTAAGCCTAGCCATAGAGTTTGTGTTTTACTTATATTTACTATATATTTTATATTTCAAACTTGAAACAATACTATAATTTGTTAATAATAGTTCTTGAATACCAATCAACGAAGTCTAAGGTTCTGTCATTGATATAACAATGTTGTCTACAAAAGCCAATATTTTAGACTCAATTTTCCCAATTTGGATTCCTTTAATCTCTTTAGAAATTCTGAAGTTTTCCAATAATGGAATGAATGGTGACAGAGAACAGCCCTGTCATGTGCCATTAGATATATTAAAGTTTTCACTTTTATATCCCAATCCTATAGAATAGGACAAAGGCCTAGAATATAAGGCTTTGACTGCTCTGGATCCAACTTCTCCCAGACCAAATTTTTGTAGGACTAGATCCATAAAGGTCCAGTCCACCTGGTCAAATGTCTTTTCGGCATCTAATGAAATTGCTAGCATTGGAATATGATTTTGTTTTACATAAGATATAATATTATTATTTTAAGTACAAAGCCTGTCTGATCTTTTTTGATCAGTTTAGGTATTAAGTTTTTCAGTCTAGTTGCTAGAATTTTGGAATATAATTTAGTGTCTATATTTAATAATGATATAGGTGATGCAATTTGTTAGATCTTTTGTTGGTTTCGGAATAGAGCTAATAGCTGCTTCTAACATTTCTCCAGGCATTTGACCTGTGGATTTTATTTTATTAAATGTTTTCTGTATCCTGGGGCCTAAGATGTTCGACAAATGTTTGTAATAGTGTCCCACAAAGCCATCTGGGCCGGGAGCCTTGTTTAATTTTATATTTAGGATTGCTTCTTAAATATATTTGATAGTTATTGGTTGATTTAATGTTGTTAGCTCTGAATGGAAGTGGCATTTGATCCAGAAATGTGTTTATCTCTTTACTTGTAGTTTTTTTTATATTTATCTGTTTTATTTAAGTTGTATAATGAACTATAATACTTTCCAAAAATGTCTCCAATTTCTCTAGGGGTGCTATAGTGTTTGTTATCTGGGCCTAATAATTTATCGACTCTTTTCAGATTTGAATTATTCTTAAGCTTATTTGCAAGCATTTTGCCCACTTTATTACACCAGTAGTAATTTCTTTGCTGGAATTTCCATATAGTATTACCTATTTGTAGTTGTATAATTTTTTTTACTTGTCCTTGAATTTGAGTAATTTGCTTAATTTCTGAGTGAACTTCCGCAAGAGTTCTGAACGGTAAACACCACAAATTGCAATTCAATTGCTACAATTTCTCAAGCCCGCAAACGTGTTCAAACCTGCAAACAGCAAATGTCAGCCAAAATCTTATGGGTTCCAAATGGGACCCGCAAAGGGTTTACAGACTAATTTGTAACACTGCAAAAGACAACAAAAACACACCAATGGACTTTAAATTATGGGGAAAGCAATGGAAGGAATTTAAATTACTTGCACAACAATTCCCAATTAACAAATAGGCCTACCTGATTAAATTGCAACACAAAAACATGAAACTTCATGCCATAATATCCCTCAATCACAGAGGCTCCAATTTGGACCCTAAAAATACAAAGATCATCTTATACAAATCTCACGCATCAGATCTACATTGGAAAAACAAATAGGGGCCAAATTACACCATCACATGACATATATCAAATACCAGGGGAACATTTTATTTTTGGTTGTACAGTCCTTCAGGTGCGTCCGACTCTCTGTGACCCTATGGACTGCAGCACACTTACTTATGTCTCTGTCTGTGCTTATCCACAAGCTTTGCATGGCAAACATACTGGAGTGGGTTGCCAGTGCCTTCTCCAAAGTCCCACACTATTGCTGGTGGCCATGTGCCAAGATTTATACCCATTATCATTTGCTGAAATCCCATTAAGAGTTTTGCTATCAATCAGTTCCCATTATCACCTGTCACATTGTTATCAGTCCTTCGGGGTAAAGTTGGTACTCCACAGTATCACAAATTGGACTGCATGTGTATTAACGCTATATATATATATATATATATATATATATATATATATATATATATATATATATATATATATATTATCTTATTATATTAGTATTGTTATTATTATTATTATTATTATTATCATATGTATTCACCAGGTAACCAGGGCTCATTAGTTTACTTATATAGGAGTGTGGCACAGATGTGATGTATGTAGATGATCCAAAACTCCAATTATTGGAAACACACTGACTCTGTATAACAGAGCTTTATTTCATACACAGAGCACAATCAGAAATGTACAAGACTGTGCATCAATATCATGGGTGTGTTGTGGGTGGATCCCGGAAGGGAAAAAAGGGAAACCTAAAGGGGGTAATGTCATAGTCTAGAATAATCATGATGCATAGCACCTATCAAGGTCCCATATGGTCACTACACCACTGCAACCAGAATCTGATGAAAAAAAGGATCGTCAGAAATCATTCCCTTTAATTGAAGAAATCAGTAATGTGAGTAGCACTTCCAAGTTGTCTAGATCTGCTCAATGAAACAGATGATTCAACCTCTGGACTGTGTAATCCAATCCAGTTTCACACATACAGTGTGCTCCCAAAACAAAAGTCTGAAAAGAAGTGTCCCAAAAAAAAAAGTCAGAGAAGGATAAAAAAATAGAAAAACATGAATGAATAGTGCAGTGATAAATACTGTAACTGTAACAATATACCAACTCACATGATTTCCATCTGCAAGCATTACTTACCATTAGCTAGTTTTTAGGATATCTCACTGGCCATGACCATTAATAATGATGTGTCATCGCACAATAGATGCTTAGCTGTTACCACTGTCAATGGTCAAGGTGCACTATTACCCTCGCAATACGGTATTGTTAATCAACATTGATATCACATCCATCAGCTATACAGGTGTTAGCACATGTTAAAGGATACTCATGATATCAGCAATACAGGAAAATACCCATTAATACAGAGAGGAAACAAAGGTCATCAGCCAGATTCAATTTTACAGACACAAGGATCTGTTCTCATACTGATATTGATGTCAGGATCACATGCTTCACTAGTGCATATATTAATGCTGGCTGTCATTAACATGCCATTGTGAGACTTTGCAAGTCCACTGCCATAGCAGTATTAGTATACATTTAAGCTAACAACAATCATGTCTTACATAGATGGACATATTGTGGGAGCTACTTGTTAAGGGGGGGAAGGGTGGTGCTGTCATTGAAGGAATGTCTACTTGAGAGGCACTAGGAAAATCAAACAATTACTTAATTTCTTTGACAATGCTTGCAGATGCAGAAGATGCCTTCAGGGACCTGAATTGTGCCTAAAGCAAAAAAAAAAAGAAAAAAGAAAAGAAAGAAACAACACCTGCAAAATAAGATCTTACAAAAATATAGGTACTGCAACATCTCTTCAATTAGTGAAATGTTAAACAGAACCCTACTTTTCCACACAGAAGAGGATCATGGACCATGTGATGGGAGGTAGCCACCTGCATATAAAATATCACCATAGGCCATGATTCTATTCTCTGTAGCCACGCTAAAATATGTTAACATTTGGACCAATAGATTGTCACTGAGGAGTGCTGTTGAGAAGGCACCAAAAATATGTGCAGCCCTTACATCCTCCTACGCCTTGCATCAGGGCCCAGTCCCCTGTGGGTGCCCACCGTCTCCTAGGTGACAGGGGGAGGCATCCCCCCAAGCGGCAGCAGAAACACCAATGGCGTGCTGCAGGTGTACAGGGGATGCCTCTGAGGTGGAGGAGGCGGGGCTGGGTACCAGAATGCAGCACAAGTTGTCTGTAGTCCATTGCTGAAATGCACTCTGTGCAAGCCTCTCCTCCTCTCTCCACCTCCTCCTCCACTCCTTCACTCTCCTCCTCTCCTCCACCACTCCACAGGACCACCTGTCTCCCTTCTCTCTCCTCCTCACCTCTCCTCTTCTTCTCCTCCCCACCTCTCAACTCCTCGCCCCCCCTCTCTCCTCCCTCCTCCATTCCATAATTATCCCAAAAAGAATATAAGGATAAATCAAAATAAGTATTTCTGTACATAGATGATGAAATAAGTGTGTTTTATGTATTTATTAACTGTTGGGGGATGGGGTGTGGGTTATGGGATGAGGAAATGTGTGTATGGAGTGACATAGCTCTATGTGTTTCTTTGTGTGGTTTTTAATATATTGTATTATGTGTAATCTGTAAATATGTGTAATCAAAGTTTAAATGTAAAATCGCAATTAGAATAATATAAAATAATAAAACCATAACTTCCTGCTCTGAAAAATCGCCTACTCTCTCTCTATCACTGCTCAAACCACAACTCCGGGATCTGCGTGCAACACAGTCAACACATGGGCATGTGGAACGCAACATTATAATCTCTCTCTGTCAATCATCTTCAGCTAGTGCGCTTTCTATTGGCTGACAGGCCTGTGTCGCACTCAGGAATTACGGGATTGGATTGTAACAGCGGATTACTTTTATTCCAGCCAATTAACAGCTTGCGGGCGCAGATGGGGTTTACGGTCTTGAGACTGTGTCTGCCTGTAACTTGCGCCTTGTTTAATTGAATCGCTCCGTAATTGTAGCAAAGTTCAAGCCCGCTGACATGCAGCCTGTACCCCGCAAGCTGCAGTCTTGCAATTGAATGAGGCCCTTAGTCTTTTTAATAAGAGATCCACATTAGCAAAGAATAAAAATCATAATGTGAGAATTACACTTCTTACTATTCTTTGTTGATGATATGACATCACAGAGTGATGCATGAAATTTAAACATTATTGCTCTCTACTTTTCTCACCTTCATGTAATTTAAAAGAGAGAGCAAACTAAAATTTCAAAAGCAAATATCTCAGAAAACATATTGCAGAGTAGATTATTCCTACACTTTACAGAATAGATGTATGTTACAAAACCAGACATAGTAAAACGCCTTGTGCTACCATTAAAGGGAAACAAGTCTCCCACCATATTCAATGCAAATTACATAAACACAAATAAACCTAAGTTTCCAGCTTTGAATCTAATCCAGAAACAAATATTCTAAATATAAGAAACTCTGGCTTCCCTATTATATGTTTAACAACATGCATCCAGTGCCTTGCAAAAGTATTAACCCCCCTTGGCATTTTTCGTGTTTTGTTGCCTCACAACCTAGAATTAACATGGATTGTTTGAGGATTTGTATCATTTCATTTACAGAACATGCCCACAACTTTGAAGATGTTTTTTTTTTTATTTATTGTGAAGCAAACAACAAATATGACAAAATAACAGAAAAAGTCAATATGCAAAACTATTCACCCCCCTAAAGTCAATACTTTGTAGAGCCACCTTTTGCGACAGTTACAGCACCAAGTCACTTTGGATAAGTCTCTATGAGCTTGCCACATCTTACCACTGGGATTTTTGCCCATTCCTCCTTGAAAAACTGCTCCAGCTCCTTCAAGTTGGATGGTTTGCGCTTGTTAACAGCCATCTTTAAGTCTGACCACAGATTTTCAATTGGATTAAGGTCTGGGCTTTGACTAGGACATTCAAACACATTTACATGTTTCCCCTTAAACCACTCAAGTGTTGCTTTAGCAGTGTGTTTGGGGTCATTGTTCTGCTGGAAGGTGAACCTCCTTCCTAGCCTCAAATCACACACAGAGTGGTACAGGTTTTGCTCAAGAATATCCCTGTATTTAGCACCATCCATCTTTCCCTCAACTCTGACCAGTTTCCCAGTCCCGATTACTGAACAACATCCCCACAGCATGATGCTGCCACCACCATGTTTTACTGTGGGAATGGTGTTCTTTGGGTCATGTGATGTGTTGGGATTGCGCCAGACATAGCGTTTTCTTTGATGGACGAAAAGTTAAATTTTAGTCTCATCAGACCAGAGCACCTTCCACCATACATTTTGGGAGTCTCCAACATGCCTTTTCGCAAACTCAAAAACGTGCCATTTGTTTTTTTTCCTGAAAGTAATGGCTTTCTTCTGGCCACTCTGCCATAAAGCCCAACTCTATGGAGCTTACAGCTTATTGTCATCCTATGTACAGATACTCCAGTCTCTGCTGTGGAACTCTGCAGCTCCTCCAGGGTTACCTTAGGTTTCTGTGCTGCCTCTCTGATTAATGCCCTCCTTGCCCGGTCCGTGAGTTTTGGTGGGCGGCCCTCTCTTGGCAGGTTTGCTGTTGTGCCATGTTCTTTCCATTTGGTTATGGTGCTCCTGGGGATCATCAAAGATTTGGATATTTTTTTATAACCTAACCCTGACTTGTACTTCTCAACAACATTGTCCCTTACTTGTTTGGAGAGTTCCTTGGTCTTCATGGCAGTGTTTGGTTAGTGGTGCCTCTTGCTTAGGTGTTGCAGCCTCTGGGGCCTTTCAAAAAAAGGTGTATATATGTAATGACAGATCATGTGACACTTATATTGAACACAGATGGACATCATTTCACTAATTATGTGACTTCTGAAGGTAATTGGTTGCACTAGAGCTTTTTATGGGCTTCCTAACAAAGGGGGTGAATACATACGCACATGCCAATTTTCTTTTTTCTATTTCTAAAAAATAGTTTTATGTACTGTATATATTTTTCTCATTTCACTTCACCAACTTAGACTACTGTGTTCTGATCCATTACATAAATTAGATTAGATTAATTAAATTAATTATATTAACAAAACACTGAATTTAAGGCTGTAATGTAACAAAATAGGTAAAAAGTCAAGGGGGGTGAATACTTTTGCAAGACACTATATAGTTCTGTTACTTTTTTTTGTTTTCAAAAAATATGCAAAAATGGCAAATTAATACAAGAATATTTTATTTTAATTAGCTTTTTTATTTTAATTTGTTTTCTTTTTTTTAATACATTAATAATCCAGTATTTTCTTTAAAGTCAAAACAATAACGTTTAAAAAAATAAATAAAAAAATAAACTATAAAGTGTTATCTATTGTATTCAAGATCCTTATTCAATCTGAAGCCCACATCTCACTGTATATAGGCTGTATATCTGAGGGTCTGCTGCAGCTGAAACTCTAAATCATGCACTTGTATGTAGCATTTTTGGGCGGGAACATGATCAATTAAGCTAGGCCGTAACTACCCATTTAGAAACAGCCAATAGAAAATGAGACCGTCATCATTATGCCAGTCTAAGATGGAGGTTACATGTCAATCAATTAGCGTTTGGAGGTCCGATGTGCTTTAGGATTTGCAAAAGCGGAAAACGCAAACTAATAAAAAAGAATGTCGATACTGTTCTAGTCTTTTTGGGTGGCCTGATATGTATTAACTCATTGATTCCCGAGATGAATATAACCCCAAAATGAAAAATAAAATAAAATTATTTTTGATTGCCGACTTGCGAGCTTGCAATTAATTCTGTCTTTCATCGCATTCCCCGTCATTTACAGTGCAGTATTGATTTTTTAGACAACTCAAATAAATAAATTTCAGATCTATTCTCTTTGAGCCAGCAGTGAAACTCAAAAGAGGCGCAGCTAAGGTGGCGCCAGGTGTTCTGCTTGTTTGAGATGAAGATACATCTGAATAATGGATGTCGGTTCTAAGAGTCCCTGAGAAATTGTAATATATAGGACTGGGTTAGAGACACTTACCTATTTATTTCCAACACCTATACCTGATTAAGGGTACATTTTCTCTCTTTTCATTTTTTTACTGCTATTATTGTCCTTTCATATATGATAAAAATATTCAGTTTAGCAATTAAAATGATCTATACAGTCTTTATTCAAAGTTTCAATCTATAAGTCATACATTTGCTTATATCTGGCTCCTATTTCAAGGTGGTAATTTTGTATTGGAATTTAGAATTTTCCAATACTTATTTATAAATATGGGGTTTTATATGTGTAATGGCAAAAAAAATTATATAAATCTAAGGCTAATCTAGGCACGCAGATCATAAACGATTTATAAAGGTACAAGGAAAAAAAAACATCTTTTAACAAGCTTTATCCTTGTCACTTTCTTTCCTGCTGGATTCTCTCGCTCAGTCCCATTTGTCTAGCAGTAATCTAAATTTCAAATGATTACATGGGAAGCTGAAGTGGTAGTGACAAGGATAAACGAAGCTTGTTAAACTAATAGCTGCACTAATGCCCAAATATGTGAACTTCCAGAGTCAGGCAGCATACGAGGCTTGTGGAGCTGTCAGCCATGCTCCCCTTGGGCTTGTCCGCCAGCGGCTGCCACATGATGAATGGCCCTGTCGACTAAATTCATCCGGGGCCCAATTAAACAGGCTGAAATGAACTAGAGCTATCAACCAGGGAGAGAGAAAAAAATATAGAAAAAATAAAACAGAGAAAAATTATTACACACAAAGTCAAGGAAGCTCCAAGGCAGTGAAGTCATTCTGTCAGAAAATGGCCATTTAATGCTTTGCCGAGCTCACGACAGATATGTCATCTGAGGAAGCTTTAGAAGAGTCCCAGGGTGGTTCATTTATTAATTATCAGCTTCATGTAGGGGATTGGAAAGCTTGTGTTCATCTCACATTTTTTTCTCGCTCTCTCTTCTTCTCAGGCTCTGTCAGATTCCAGCCCACTCCTATCACAGACTGTGCAAGATGCCTGTGAGAAAAATCCAAGTTTTGTCAGGGGAAATAGGTTGCAAAACAATTGTCTACTTTTTCTCGATGATGATGATGATGATACAAAGTTTTTTTGCTGGGAAGTGAAACTTGCTGAAATCTGTTACTAGGAATTTATTTTATACCAGAGTTTACTGTTTCATAGCTTTATTGTTCTTAAGACCATATCATTTGCAGAGTTTTAATTTAGTTGTTTAAGAGTTAATTTATAAGTTTTGCTATTGTACTATTGAACTGTTTGCTGTTAAAAGGCATTAATGACCTCCCATGCCAAGCTAATTATCAGATAATGGATAGGTGCATGTTTAAATGTATTTTCTTCTGGAAATCTATAATACAGTAAAACCCCTGGTATCCGGCACCCACGGGGTCTCCCTATTGCCGGATAACTGTAGTTGCTGGTTATTCGGGAGTTCCTGATTTTAATGGTCTAAACGACCCTTAAACCCCCCAAAAATCATCAAAACACCTTTAAAAAGGCATTAGCATCTAAACCAGACCAAAAAAATAATTAGAAAAAAAGTTAGCATTTTTTTTGCAGTCTCTAACTGCCAGATAGTGCTGGATAGTGGCAGTTATGCCAGTTTAGTTTTTTGAATTTGGGGAATTGATGTCGGTGCCGGATGCTTGAGAGTCCCGGTTAGTAGGGTGCCGGATAACCGGGATTCTACTGTAATATGCGTATGTATAATATTTTATTCTGTTTGAAAAAAAGTTTCCTATAAAAGAAAAGTAGGAAGCAGGATAATAAATTAACACTGTAGATTAGAAAAAAAAACGTCACCTGCTTGTGAAGTATGTAACAAACAAACAACATTGGCAGCTATGATTAAGCATAAAATATTTTTTTTACAGAAAATCTTAAATTTGTACATCTCTGCTTGTGCCATTTGGGCTTCCATTTTGTACTTGTAGACTACAGGTAGCTTGAGGGAGAGGTTTCTGCTAGTGGCCGTCTGTTCAGTTCTGTTTTCAAGTGTCGGTTCATAGTGACATTCTTTCAACAAACTTGAATAGATATTTTTTCTGAATCCAAAGTTCCTCCTTCGCTACCATTGCCCCTATTCCATGGCTCCCCGAAGATTTCCTTTAAGGCTGAGTTGTAGCTACAGGAGTTTTGGAAGGCAAATTTGTGGAGCTATCCGATAAATGTACACACTAGCATGCGGGAGGAGGACATTTACCCGTAGCTCTCTAGCTCTAATGTGTGCTCTCAGCATGCCTAAAGTATACTCATAGGAGATACCGGGTATGAATAAAAGTGGTCTCCATAGCACTGAAACAGAATTGTAAGCACTAACTTGAACAAACTACCTTATCCCTATCTATCTATTATATTTATAAGATTAAATTGCACTTGAGGAGAGAGGATGAGGAGGGAGGATGAGGAGGATGATAAGGGAGGGGTAGGGAAAGAGACACAAGGGAGAGGGAGGGAAAGAGACACCGGGGAATGAGAGGGTGGGGAAGAGACACGGGGGGGGGGGGGGGGGGGGAGAGACACAGGGGTGACTCGAGTATAAGCCAAGGGGGGCATTTTCAGCCTTAAAAAAAGGGCTGAAAAACTCGGCTTATACTCAACTATATACAGTATTTCATATATGTGTGGTAAGTTGATTTTATTGCTGTTGTGTCGTTCAGTCGTGTCTGACATGTGTCAGGCACATCTATCGTAATGTCTCTGGTTGTGCATTTTCAGAAGGTTTTCATGGCAAAGATACTGAAGTGGGTTGCCAGTTCCTTCTCCAGTGGACCACGATTTGTCTGACCTCACTGCTGTAACATGCCCAACTTGTGTGACCCTACATGGTACACAAACCTCTTTACCATGACAAGGTAGCAATCCAGGGGGGGGGGCTTAATATGAACATATTATTTTTTTTAATTACACATATGTATATATATATATATATATATATATATATATATATATATATATATAGGTCTAGATGGAATACAGCCAAGGGTACTGAGAGAACTGGGTTATGTAGTAGCCAAACCATTATATCTAATTTTTCAAGATTCACTCAACACTGGGTCCCTACTAGATGACTGGAGAAAAGCAGAGGCGATAACTACAGTATATTTAAGAAGGGAGCAAATGCAAATCCAGGGAACTATAGACATGTAAGCCTCGCTTATGTAGTGGGAAAGCTTTTAGAAGGGTTAATAATGCATAATATACAAGAACATGTCTATTCGAACCGGATTATAAGTAGCGGTCAACGTGGATTTATGAGGGATAGGTCATGTCAAACAAATCTAATTAGTTTCTATGAGGAGGTTAGTAGGAACTTTGATCAAGACAACTCAGTGGATGGTAGTCTTTTTAGATTTTGATAGGCTTTTGATACAGTGCCACATGGGAGACTATTGTGCAAACTAAGGGATACATCAATTGCAGTAAATATCTGCTCATGGATCGAGAGCTTGCTAAAAGACAGGAAGCAAAGGGTTGTTGTAAATGGAATTTACTCTGATTGGACTAATGGGGTAAGTGGGGTTCCTCAGGGTTCAGTATTAGGTCCTCTCCTTTTTAACATATTTATTAACGATTTAGAAGTAGGACTGGAAAGTATTGTCTCCATTTTTGCTGATGACATGAAGTTGTGCAAGGTACCGTATTTATCGGCATATAACAAGCACTTTTTCTCCCTGAAAATAGGGGGCAAATAATAGGTGCGTGTTATACGTCGATATTCCCTCCCCGCTCCTCATCCTCAACCTCCCTCCTCATTCTAAACCCCGCTCCGCATTCAAACCCCCCCTCCTCATTCTAACCCCCCCTCCTCAACCTAAACCCCCCCTAAATACCTGCCCCTCACTTACCTGCTTCTGCTCCGGCCTCCGCTCCGCTCCTTGACCTGGCGCACATGTGACGTCACATGCGCGCCACGTCATTAGCATGATGGGGGGTTTGAGGAGGGGGTTTGAGGAGGGAGGTTGAGGAGGGGGTTGAGAATGGGGGGTTGAAGAGGGAGGATGAGGAGGGGGTTGAGGATGAGGAGGGAGGTTGAGGATGAGGAGGGAGGTTGAGGATGAGGAGGGGGGTTGAGGATGAGGAGGGAGGTTGAGGAGGGGGGTTGAGGATGGGGGGTTGAGGAGGGGGTTGAGGGGGGGTTTGAGGATGGGGGGGTTGAGGAGGGGGTTGAGGATGGGGGGTTGAGGAGGGAGGATGAGGAGGGAGGATAAGGAGGGGGTTGAGGATGAGGAGGGAGGTTGAGGATGAGGAGGGAGGTTGAGGATGAGGAGGGGGGTTGAGGATGAGTAGGGAGGTTGAGGAGGGGGGTTGAGGTTGAGGAGGGGGGTTGAGGAGGGGGGTTGAGGAGGGGGTTGAGGATAGGGGGTTGAGGAAGGAGGATGAGGATGGGGGTGGAGGAGGGGTGTGGAGGAGGGGGTTTAAGGAGGGGGTTGAGGATGGGGGGTTTCAGGAGAGGGTTTAGGCGGGAGGTTGAGGAGGGGATTGAGGATGAGGAGGGAGGTTGAGGATTTTGCTTCAAAGTTCTTTATTTGAAAAAAAAAAATCCCTGAAATTTCCTTCTTAAAATGAGGTGCGTGTTATACGCCGATAAATACGGTAATTAAATCAGAAAATGATGTACTTTCCCTCCAAAGGGATTTGCATAAGTTTGAGAAATGGACAATTAAATCCCCCCTCCTCATCCTCAACCTCCCTCCTCATTCTAAACCCCGCTCCGCATTAAAAACCCCCCTCCTCAACCTAAACCCCCCTCCTCAACCTAAACCCCCCTAAATACCTCCCCCTCACTTACCTGCTTCTGCTCCGGCCTCCGCTCCTTGACCCGGCGCACATGTGACATCACATGCGCACCACGTCATTAGCATGATGGGGGGTTTGAGGAGGGGGTTTGAGGAGGGAGGTTGAGGAGGGGGTTGAGGATGGGGGGGTTGAGGAGGGGGTTGGATGGGGGGGTTGAGGAGGGAGGATGAGGAGGGGGTTGAGGATGAGGAGGGAGGTTGAGGATGAGGAGGGAGGTTGAGGATGAGGAGGGGGGTTGAGGATGAGGAGGGAGGTTGAGGAGGGGGGTTGAGGTTGAGGAGGGGGGTTGAGGAAGGAGGATGGGGGGTTGAGGGGGGGTTGAGGATGGGGGGTTGAGGAGGAGGCTGAGGATGGGTGGTTAAGGAGGGAGGATGAGGAGGGAGGATGAGGAGGGAGGATGAGGAGAGGGTTGAGGATGAGGAGGGAGGTTGAGGATGAGGAGGGGGGTTGAGGATGAGGAGGGGGGTTGAGGATGAGGAGGGAGGTTGAGGAGGGGGGTTGAGGTTGAGGAGGGGGGTTGAGGAGGGGGTTGAGGATAGGGGGTTGAGGAAGGAGGATTAGGATGGGGGTTGAGGAGGGGTGTGGAGGAGGTGGTTTGAGGAGGGTTTTGAGGATGGGGGTTTGAGGAGGGGGTTGAGGAGGGAGGATGAGGAGGGAGTTTGAGGAGGGGGTTGAGGATGAGGAGGGAGGTTGAGGATTTTGCTTCAAAGTTCTTTATTTGAAAAAAAAAAAATTCCCTGAAATTTCCTTCTTAAAATGAGGTGCGTGTTATACACCGGTGCGTGTTATGCGCTGATAAATACGGTAATTAAATCAGAAAATGATGTACTTTCCCTCCAAAGGGATTTGCATAAGTTAGAGAAATGGACAATTAAATGGCAGATGAGATGTAATAGGAATAAATGTAAGGTTATGCATCTGGGGAGGAAAAATAGCCATACAATTTATAAACTTAATGAAACAGATCTAGGGGTATCAGATATTGAAAGGAATTTGGGAGTGCTTGTGGACATCCAGGGAATTAAATATAATTATGCCGCTATACAAATCCGTAGTACGCCCTCAGTTTGAATATGGAGTACAGTTTTGGGCACCACTTTATAAAAAGGACATTTTAGAACTGGAAAACTTACAGAGAAGGCCAACAAAAGTAATAAGGGGAATGGAGGGGCTAAGTTATGAAGAAAGACTAACCAAATTAACCTTCCTTTCTCTAGAAAAAAGACTTCTAAGAGGGGATATGATTACCCTATATAAATACATTCAGGGTCAGTATAAAGATTTATCAAGGGAGCTTTTTGTGCCAAGAGGTTTTCAACTGACAAGAGGACACCCTTTGAGGTTAGAAGTAAAAAAGTCCACCTTAAAGAAAGAAAAGGGTTCTTCACTAGAGATGTTGCGAACATCACATTTTCGGTTCGCGAACAGAGGACGCGAACTTCCAGCAAATGTTCACGAACGGGCGAACCCGGCGAACCGCCATAGACTTCAATGGGCAGGCGAATTTCAAAACCCACAGGGACTCTTTCTGGCCACAATAGTGATGGGAAAGTTGTTTCAAGGGGACTAACACCTGGACTGTGGCATGCCGGAGGGGGGTCCATGGCAAAACTCCCACGGAAAATTACATAGTTGATGCAGAGTCTGGTTTTAAGCCATAAAGGGCATAAATCACCTAACATTCCTAAATTTTTGGAATAACATGCTTTAAAACATCAGGTATGATGTTGTATCGATCAGGTAGTGTAAGGGTTACACCCGCTTCACAGTAACAGACTAATCTCCCCGTTTAATGCACCGTTAAACAACCGCAAACAGTCCCTTTGCACAACCACAAACTCCCCATTTGCACATGGTTGGATACCAGATTACAGTCAAAAAAGTGTTGTTTTATTTCACTTAGCACAATATAAGCTGTGAGCCTGACACAGGCAGGCAACTGAAATTAGATTAAAGGAAAAAAGGGTTGTTTTTTTTTTCAATGTATGGTACACCAACAATGACTGGTGAAACAGAGCAGAATATTAGCCTGTCCTACAGATGGAAGGCACTGGAATGGAGTGTATGGTGCTGATTGGCTGGAATGTGTCTGCTGACTGTAAGGTGCAGGGTCAATGTTTTCTCAGTGATAAAGTATAGGGGGCGAACTGAAAAGCGCATGTGTTCGCCGTCCGCTGCAAACGCGAACATGCCAAAATCGCTGCGAATAGTCCACGGGCGAACTGTTCGCGACATCTCTATTCTTCACAGTAAGGGTGGTAAATCTGTGGAATTCTCTTCCAAGGGAGGTGGTGACAGATAACTTTAAAAATGGATTAGATATATTTTTAAATAAAAAGGATTATTCAGGGTTATTCATGGTTAAAAAGAGAGGGAGTATTGATCCAGAGAAGAATCTCTTTGTTGAGACAATTGGAAAAGTTTCACTTGTTTTTTTTTCTGTTTGCCTTCCTCTATCAATCCGCATATTGCAGATTAAAGGAGATCTTAAAAGGTTGAACTTAATGGACTAACAGTCTTTTTTCAATCTCAATTACTATGTAACTATGTTGATATCGGATTGTTAAGTGTCAAATAATGTTGAAATTTAATTTTGCTTCTAGGGGACTCAGAAAGGGTTTGAAAACTACTTGAAAGTGGTCTTTGGAACACGTATATTTTTCTTCTGCTTTTTGCAGTTATGGCAGTGGCCTGATTTGCTTTTCGGCTCTGTCAATAAGTTAACTCGAAGCAGTGACTCGTAGGAGTTTGCTCGCAATGTTTTAGGGATGGGGGATTAACATAACTAGGTAGGATTTACTGTGCTGCTACGGCACTCGTAATTGATTTTGCAGAGATTTAAATTAGATAGGGTCCTTTGTTTGTAAACACCATTTTTCTGAATAAACATCGCTGATGGCAAACAGGCTACAGTTTGACATCCACTGGTATAATTTATTAAGATGAAAATTTATTATATGTGAATGGATATATCAAAGTTAATGGCACATGGAAGTCAACAAAAACTACTGTGAACCATCATGTAGAAGTTTGCCAATAATGTTGGAATATTGCTTAGTTTTAATTGATCAAGATGGACTTAGATATTGACATTTTAGTTATTGTTTTTATAGCCCCTGAAGTCCTTACATAAGAAACTGTATATATCACAAGGCCTAGACTATAATTAACACACTGATTATATTTTGATTTTACTAATTTCCGTGATTCTACTAATTATTTGAATAACATTACAACAGTGATATTCTTCTCATACCACACCTTGAGGATATATATATATATATATATATATATATATATATATATATATATATATATATATATATATTTATATTTATATATATATATATATATATATATATTCATTTCTACCAAAATATATTTTTAGAGGAACTGATAGTAATAAAACCCACAGCTTCCATTTTAAATCAATTTCCCCATGCCTGTATGTCCTTTTATTGCTCAGCCTGCACAGCTAGTTATAATTTTTGACACTGACCAGTGCAGCTCATTGTGTATTCTGAAGATCTAGTGGAGGATAAAATCAGTCTAAAATCACTTCAAAAGTCTGTAACTGAAATCATTGCAAAAGTCCTTTTTTTTATAGTTGAAAGTGCAGAGCACAAATGGTGACTAGGAATTTTTTTTTTTTGGCAAAAGCAGGATATAAGAATAAGAGTTCATGCTTTTAAGGGAAAAGAGAGAAGACTGAGATAATGTGCAAAAGTGCAACTTTACTGGAAAAGTGGCAGAAAAGTTGGACAAAAAAAAGTAAAATATTTCAAGAATGCCTTTGATATACTGTACTGAAGATTTATTAACCAGAACTTTAGGCAGATTAAATGGACAAATCCAAAACTTTTTCACACAATATAACTGAAAAATAGAATTTTTAAACATAAATGTATAATACTAGTAGTTATAGCAAATATCAAAACTTTTATGGTATTTAAAAACCTTAATTTATGAGCATTAGTATGGATGTTTATCTATAAAGCAACATATAACATCAGATACGTACCGATAAAATGGTCCCTGCAGTGATGAGATTTTTACTTTTTTACACTGGCCTCTCTCATTTGGGTCATTAGGGTTAATCATTGACACTGCTGGACCGTATGAGCTTTCATTTAAAGTCATGTTAATGGACTATGACTTGCTACTGATCTTTTATTCAATATATTGACCTAGGTGCTCAGTTATAGGATCTTGTTGCTAATCATTAACTGGCTAACAAGCAATTATACTCATTGCTATTTTTGTGTACAACTCATTGATGGCTACATCTGACACTTTAATTACATTTTATTTTATATGGTTCACTTTCACTTAGTAAATTATTGATTAAATAAATTATACCATCTTTGATCAGTATGGCAATCTCTTTTGAGAACCATATTTACTCTTGGCATTTGATGTTTTTGCGCATGTGCCAGTTGTTCTTTTTCAACCTCAGCTAATTTTTTGTATGCTTTACTATATGGGTGGTTGGCCATAATGTTATTGAGCTGTTCAAAGACTATGGGTAAGCATTGTTTATTTTCAGGAAGCATCATTCGTTGTTCAACAGCTTCCATTGTATCAAGGACATACAGTATAACGGTGCAAATGTCCTTTGTTCTCCTGATTCTGGGTGTAAATGTGAAGTCCGTGGTATATTTGTCCTTGTACTTTAAAACAGTAAGGACCATGTCCTGGGACATTTTCAGCTAATGTTGCACCCATTGCACCCATTGTTTTTCTTAAAATTGGTATAATTTGGAAATGTTGGATCACTCATTATACTTTCTAAATATTCTGTAAATGCGTGTCTTTCTGGAAGTCTTACCTTTCCTTTATGATGGCAACTAATAAACTCTCCATCAGGTGGTCTTTCTTTCAGAAAATGATAGGCCCCACAAAACTAACAAACCACATTCATTAATCCACAATAATGAGTGTCTACTGTTAATGCTGTAAATAAAGGACTATCGTGAGCTTCCTCAACATAGATCTCAGTACAACTTTCTATATCTACATTGATGTCATCTCTATGAACATTAATGTCAGAAGGCAATATTGGGTCATTAGAGAATGTTTTACAGACATTTTTTTGTTTACTTTTTCTTTTCTTTGAAACTCCAGCAGACCCATTTTGTGCTTTTTTAGTCATTTTTCTTTTATTTCGAAATCTCTGTCGATCTTCTTCTCTTAAACGTTGGGAAGTCTCAGGGGTCTGTGCATCTCTTCATCTCTGCTTCTGTTCCCTTGCCATTCTTCTTTTATATTCTTTCTTATCTTCTGCGTTGTCCGCCATTGTAATCTGTAATTGAAAATACAGGTGTAAGAATTTATTTATTTTTATTGTACATATTTTTTAACCTGTCATGAATACCAAAGTAAATTAATTTATTAATGGTTTATTCTTATTTTACATACCGCAAAAAGCTAAAGAGCTAAGCATATATATATATTTATAAAAAAATAATGGTAACACACCATATATATATATTTTTATTTATTTATACTGAATTATGAAGTAATTAATAAATGAATATCCATTAATGAAACAATCTGAAACTGTCATGATTGCAAACCATAAACAGGTAATCATGTCTTCCTAAAGAAGGGCAAACCAATAGAGCTATGAGCAAACTGTAGATTAGCATGAAAAAACTTTATTTATTTATTATTTAACTTAATAAAAATATTACAAAGTTCAGAGGTGTAATTTTCATTCATGAAAACATAAATGGCTAAGCATATATGTATTCATAATGTTATTTTTTTTTTTTGAATTATTGATTCATTAATACAATTAATTACATAAATTAATCACTAACTGTCATTAATGTTGAAAACCCCCCACGTTTTTATAAAGAATGTCATCATTAATTATACCTGTCAATTTGATGTGATATCAACTGAAATCCTGCAGACGTCACTCTGTGTTTTCAGGGAGGTACAGAGATGATGGATCTGTAAAATGACAAAAAAAGGCTTTGTAATGTTTTGTTTAAATGAATTTATCAATCATTGAAAGTATCCTTTTTAATTGGCATACATGGCAAACGTAAATCCTAATCATCAGTATATGACTAAGAAAATGCATTCTAAAATCATAAAAAGTGCCCTAATATAATTAAGCTATTATTTAAGTGCTTATAAGGTCCTATCCCTGTTAGACAATGATCAATAATAGAATTATGAACTGATTAATCAAAGAATACACATGAATAAAATAACGTAAAACTGTCATGACTGCAAAATATAAACAGGTAATCATGTTTTCCTAAAGAAGGGCAAAAAAAAATAAATCAAATTAATCAATAGCTGTCATCAATGGACTAAACAAATACTTAACCCTGTTTTTCTAAATAATGTCATCACTAAATCATATACCTGTCAAGTTGATGTTATATCAGCTGAAACCGTGCACTATCTGTCTTGAAGCAGGTGCAGAAAAGAGGAATCTGTGAAATGATGTAAAAAGCATTTGTAATGTTTTGTTTGAATAAATATATGATGCATTGAATGTATCATTTTTAATTGGCATACATGCAAAACATAAAGGGCTAATCATCAATATATTCATAAGTGAATGCATTGCAAAATATTAAAAAGGGATTTAAATATTGAAGTGCTTATTAGTTGCTATCCCTGTTAGACAATGACCTTGATCACAATTATGAAGTAATTATTAAATTAATATACATTAATTAAATCATTTAAAACTATCATGAATGCAAAACATAAACAGGTGATCCTGTTTTCCTAAAGAAGGGCAAAAAAGCTATGAGCAAACTATAGATTGATGTGAAACTGTTTTACATTTTTTTTAATTAAATTAATCAATAAATCAAGTTATGATGTTAAAACGTAAATGGCTAAGCATGTATGTATTCATATTTTTTTTGTTTGTTTTGATTATTGATTAATTAATAAACTAAAATCTGTTAATTAATCAATAAGTGTCCTGAATGTTAAAAGACTTAATCCTTTTTTTTCTATAGAATATCATCATTAAACCACATACCTGTAAAGTTGATGTTATATGATGTGAAATCCTGCAGAGGTCACGCTGTGTCTTTAGGCAGGTGCAGATATGATAAATCTGTAAAATAAGGTAAAAAACATATTTAATATATTGTTTGAATGAATTTATGAATCATTGAAAATATTCTTTTTACTTGTCATACATGCAAAAGGTAAAGGTCTAATCATCAATATATTCATAAGTAAATGCATTCCAAACTATTATAAAGTGTCATCATATAATAAAGGGATTTTAATATGAAAGTGCTTACAATGTCCTATCCCTGTTATGGAATGAGCAGGAACATACATATATACATTTGAAAAAGTTTGAAATAAAATTAAAAGCATTGTTAATGTTTGTATGTAATTAATTCATTATTCATAAGGAGTATGATGTTGGCATACATGCAAAATATAAGCATGGATATATTAATAAATAAATGCATTATAAAATGTAGCACGTGTCATAATGTAATAAAGTGATTTCAATATTTAAGCACTTTGAGGATCCTATTCCTTTGAGACAATGAGCAGCAACACAGAAATATAATTACACTGTAAAATCTACCTATTTTTTTAGGCATTTTAACACATTTTATTTTATATTAGTAGAAATTAATGACAAATGATGAACATTAATAATTGAGCAGCAACACACAGAAATAAGTGCATTAATAATTAAGCAGCAAAACATATAACTGCATTGTAATAATTAAGCACCAACACGGAAATCTAAGTGCACTGTAAAATGTACATATCTTTTGAGGCATTTTAAACTTTTTTTTATTCTTATTACTTATTAATGAGTAATGAAGTAATTAATAAACATTAATAGTTGAGCAGCAACGCAGAAATATAAGTGCACTGTCAAATTTACATATTTTGTGATCCAGTTTTGAATACATTTTTTATTATGACTAATTAATTACTAATTAATGAAGTAATTAATGACTAAATATATTAGAAAGCGTTAATCAATAATATAGTCATAAAGTAAAGTCAGTCAAAAATATATATTTTTTCATAATGATGAATAATTAATAATTACTAAATTAATGTCCATTAAAAATTAATCAATTAATAAATATATTTGAAATCATTAAGCATTAATGTCTTGATAAAGTAAAGGCATTGAAAAATCTAAGAATGTAATTTTGTTTTTAATTATAATTTTTTTGAATTAATAATTAATCAATCAATCAATTAATATACTTAACCTATTTATAATGAATAGCCAGCAATCAATATCATGAAGAGCTAACAATCTCTTTGGATTTTCCGGCAGCAGAAAATGTCCAGTCAGACTGTCATCATCTGAGGATAAAATGTCAGCACTATGGAAAGTGTTCTCTATATATAGGCTGCGTGCGCAAGACAGAACCGTTTCAGATGCGTAATGTGTAGATTAGCAAGTTAGTGTTGTAAAATGGCTGCAATATTTTATGTATTACGCGCCTCTGGAGCATTTTGCATGTTTTCTAACAGTGTTTTTTGGTACCCCATACGTGCCTGTCTAAGTCCTACGTGTCTGGTGGTGTTTTGCGCGCTTCAGGGTCGTGTAGCCTCGTTTTCATTTTTTTCAGTCTTTTTTTTTTTTCTTGCTTAGGCGATTTTGAGTACTGATACTTGGCAAATTCAACTTAAATTCGGGTTCCACCTCACTCCCACATGTCCTGGCTGTTGACCCATGCTATGTGTGATGTTTTTGTATTTTTTTTTTGTGTGTATTTATTGTTTTTTTATTGTTTTTTGCTTTTTGCGGTTCGGCCGTTGAGTTCGTATTTTTGCTATGTTGTATTTTTTTTCTAAGTTCTGCGGCTCGTTTTCTTTTTTCTAAGTGCTGCGACTTGTATTTTTTTTTTCTAAGTCCCACGTTTGTCATCTGCTTGCAACCTAAGGGGATTGCACATTTTCAGCCTTATTAAATTGCAATTCGGTAAATTTAAAAGGGCTCTATATAAGCACAGAGCATATTTTTTTACAGAAGTTTTTGGTTAGTGAAGACCCTGCCTTTGGATAGAAGTTTACTAACTAAAAACTTCTGTAAAAAATATATGCTATGTGCTTATATAGAGCCCTTTTAAATTTACAGAATCGCAATTTAATAAGGCTGTTTGTAAGTGTTTGTAGGCTAAGTCCCGCGTGTTTGATCGCCTAAGTGCTGCGAGTTTTGTGGGGTGTTTTGAGCCACCGTAGGACTAAGTGCTTCTAGTTAAGGTTTGTGTGGGGGAGTTGTGTGGGGGAGTTTTGAGGCGCCGAAGGACTAAGTGCTGCGAGTTAATGATTGTGTGCCTCCACCTCCGCAAATGTGGCCCCTCGCTTTGCGAGGGTTCGCATTTGCGGCCAGAACTGCGTCCCTCGCTTTGTGAGGGACGCAGTTCTGGCGAGCTCGCATTGCGAGCTTGCAAAGCGTGACAACGTTTTGTAATTTGACATGTGACATTGCCTTATGAATCAAAGCAGGATATGACCAATAAATGAGTGTCCTTTACCTTCTCTACCACAACAATGTTTGGTCGATATGCAGCCACAAAACAATGATAACTGATACAAGACGATGTTTAATACTAAGATAAGAAGGCAGTTTCCTGAGTTAGATTATACCGTACTCACCCTTTATTTGAATATGACATTAGCAGAGAGGCCCTTGCTGGATAGAACTGCTCCTTAGTTTATTTGGAAGTAATCCCTTTTTGGTATACTTTTTAGTAAGTATTTGTAGTTAAGATAGATATTGTAAAAACCACAGAGGAAAGACTCTCTCGTAAAAGTTTATGCCAGAGTCACAGACAGGAAAACGCAGAGAGGGACAGACAGAACAAAACAAAAAAAGAAATAGAGCTTCTTGTTGGCTTAATAAATAAACTATTTTTTCTTCACCCACTCCACATAACAGGGTTCATTTCCACCAATTGCAAAAGCCTCCCGCTATATTTGTATGTACATGCATAATTATATTATGTGAATAAAATGTTGTAAAACCATATTTCTGTCTGCTTGGGAGCAGTCATGTTCCATGTTTTAAAATGAAATAATAATGACCTCTGTTCCAGATATTTTGGCCATATATTTTGGGTTTTAGAGTAGCCCATTGTATTTAATCTTGCACCTGTTTGATTGGTTAGAACAATGAGGGACTAAATACATTAGAAACATCATGTTTATGTTTTATCTTCATGAGACAGTAATTTGTTCCCCCCCCCCCCCCCCCCCCCCCGAGGCCTTCTCAGCGGTCTAAAATATTTTGGCCTTGGCTCAAGTCCCACTTGATGGAACGTTAATAAACTCAAAACGTATTTTATGAAAAAGGAGAATGATTAACCCTTCACCTAAAAAATGAGCACACAATAAGTATTTCTTTATTTACAGTGGTAACAGCAAAACCAACAGACAATCATAGCCTCAAATGTCCCAACACATCAGCATTGTAAAGGATATATAATATGATAAATGGCTAGACGTGATAGAATTCTGAATCTTCCATATAAATGTAAGATGAATTTTAACTTACAGATCTGGCTCTCTATCTCTCCAGGTTACAATAATTGCACTCATGTTAGTGCTACTTCTCACTTTGTGTTTGTCTAATTGCTTTGGATGATTAGGTTATCAACATTAAAAGACAAGTTTTCCTCTAGCTGCCCACAAACAATAGGGCAATTTACTAAAGGATTGGGTTAGCATATAGGGGTGCGATAACCTGGATAAACTGAGATCATCACAAGTCATCATGCAATTTATAAATACTTTTTTCTTTTAAAGCTAGCCTATAGTGGCTCATCACTAGTTATTGCAAACAGTTTGGTTAATGGGAGTGTTAAAGCATATTATGAGTATGTTACGGCTGCTATACCATAAAAACTCAAATTCACAGAATTTACTAAAGACAAATCTTGATTTTAATTAAATGCGATTCTAATTTTCAACATTGTGTGTTTCACCCCCTTGATACCAGTATATTTTAATGTTACATAACATTATATTACAAACATTCAGCCATTAACATAGAACATACATGGCTAAATATAACTGGCAAAATCTGTCAATAAGCTTCATGTGTAATGTAGTGTAAATTAATAATTATCAATCTCCTAGTTTATGAAAATAGTACACCTTACTACAAATTATGAATTCTAAGTTAATTATATTAATAAATAAGGACCTTATTTGCGTAAACTTGCAGTTACCTCAAGTATCTCCTCTTAATACATTTTTAATCCATTATACATATTGTATTTTTCTTTCTAAATTCTTAAACCTGTCTATAGCAAACATCTGACTTTATTTTTAATATAGCATTATACAAATATCATACTATGAGAAAGTGTGGGTTGGTTGGACAAGGTACCCATGGATTATTCAAGTGTACAAATTTTCTAAAGTCTGTCATTTTTCACCTGCCCTAATAAGTTCATCCATCAAATAGCACCAGACTCAGATATATTTGAGCCCAGATGTATTCCAGACCTGTCCAAATAAAATTACTGAATACAAATAATAGTTTTTAAAAACAAAAATTATTATTGGGTCAATTTTGTTTTCAGTGCTTAATATCTTTCAGAAAAGGATGAATGATGTCTTTCTGTAAAAAAAGAGTTTTGATAAGTTGACCTTGACAGATTGACAAATTGGTCTAAGTAAAGTGAAATGCCCAATCAGCTTCTTCTCCAATTCAACATGTTTGGCTATTACAGAATGGCATATTGTGCTGAAGATATTAAGATGTAATATAAAGAAACTGATCTTCCACAATGTAAAAACTAAAATAATAAGGTGTTAGAAAGGGGTTATTGCATAACAAAATATACAAGGGAAACAAATATGTAGTCAATGTAGTGCAGCTATGCTTTTTAAGTAATTTCCTTATATTTATGCAAAATACATTTAAAAAAATGTTTTTGAAAACACTTATAACGAAACAAAAAAAATATTAGGTCCTAATGGGACTGCATCACAATTTGTAAAGCTTTAAGAAATTGTAATCTTTTTTTGTGAAGAATTATACTTAATAATGAGCAAAATGTACCAGAAGTACAACAAACATACAACATGTTCCACTATGTTTAAAGCAGCACATAGGGTAAGGAAAAATCAGGAAGAAATTATGTTGACTACTACATAAATAATACACATTTAAAGGACCATTGTAGTTCTATATTTAAAATATGTTGTCAAGATCTGCTGCTTGGTTGGGCATGGAAATAACCTCATTCAGACCTACCCAGTAGAATCATGGGGTCCATTGATATCCCTGTTAGCAGCAATTAGACCAGAACCAGGATAACAACATCCAGGAGCACCAAGGTTACTAAAGGAAAGCAAGGTTGTAGAGGTTACCGACTGTAAATATTTCCCCAAGACAGGATCAGCAGTCATAATCCCAGGCAAGGATTATACGTTGCCCAGAATGACACGCACACATAGATTATGCAAGTACAAACTAGAACTTCTTTATTGCTCAAACACAACATATTTATAGGCACAGTAAAACATTAAAATAGCTGGGGGGGGGGGGGGGGGGTGAACACTTCAAATCACAGGGAGAGGGTCAGTCCAAGGCCCATATTAGGAGTTTCCTTCCTTCTCTCTATGATCTCGGTAGAGGTTAGTCACAGCATGGGCAGAGACAGCGAGCCTCAATTGTTAATAGTAAAAATAATAATCATAACAAATAAGGACCAATATATTCTGGTGAGGACTGGTTCTGCCAGACAAAGGGACATCCTCCCTGGCTAAATGGTATGGTTGACATAAGATACAATGAATCCACATGTACAGTCCCTGAGTGATAGAAGCTTGGGTATGGTACCAGCCCTTTGGGAACTAGGAAGTAGCCACTTGTTTACTTGCTAACACAGTTACATAGTTACATAGTAATAGAGGTTGAAAAAAGAATACTTTTAGTCCATCAAGTTCAACCTTTTTAGATCTCCTCTGATCTGCAATATGAGATTCATTGTTAATTAATCCAGAGGAAGGCAAACAGGAAAAAAAACAAGTGGAACTTTGCCAATTGCCTCTAAAGGTGAAAAAAAATATAAAATTCCTTCCTGACCACAGATACTGGCAATCGGATTCCTCCCTGGATCAATATTCCCTCTCTAATTATCCAGTATAGCCCTGAATGCCCTTTTTATTTAAAAATATATCCAATCCCTTTTTAAAGTTATCTATCGAATCCGATGTCACCACCTCCCTTGGTAATTAATTTCACAGATTAACAACCCTTACTGTGAAGAACCCTTTTCTTTATTTAAGGTGAAATCTTTTTACTTCTAATCTCAAAGGATGTTCTCTTGTCAGTTGAAAACCTCTTGGCACAAAGAGCTCACTTGACAAAGCCTTATATTGAGGATATATTTATATTAGGTAATCATATCCCCTGGTAGGTGCCTTTTTTCTAGAGAAAATAAGTTTAATTTGGTTAGACTTTCTTCATAACTTAGCACCTCCATTCCCCTTATTAGTTTTGTTGGCCTTCTCTGTACTTTTTCCAGTTCTAAAATGTCCTTTTTATGTAGTGGTGCCCAAAATTAAACTCCATATTCCAAATGAGGGCGTACTAGGGATTTGTATAGTGGCAGAATTATATTTGCTTCCCTAGCTTCTATACCCTTCTTAATACATGCTAATATTTTACTTGCCTTTGCATATGCGGCTTTGCACTGCACACTGTTACCTAGGTGGTTGTACACAAGCACTCCCAAATCCCTTTCAATATCCAATACCCCTAGATTTGCCCCATTAAGATTATAAATTGATTGGCTATTTTTCCTTCCCAGATGCATAACTTTACATTTATTTGTATTAAATCGTATATGTCATTTAGTCACCTGTTTTTCTCATTTATGCAAATCCCTTTGGAGGGAAAGTCCATCATTATCTGTTTTAATTACCTTGCCCAACTTAGTGTCATCAGCAAAAATGGAGACAATACTTTCCAATCCTACTTCTAAGTCATTAATAAATATGTTGCAAAGAAGAGTACCTAATATTGAACCCTGAGGAACCACACTTACCACATTAGTCCAATCCGAGTATGTTCCAATTACCACAATGCTTTGCTTCCTATATTTTAGCCAGCTCTCGATCCATGAGCAGTTATTTACTGTAATTAATGTATCCCTTAGTTTGCACAATAGTCTCTCATGTGGCACTGTATCAAAAGCCTTTGCAAAATCTAAAAAAACTACATCCACTGAGTTGTCTTGATCCAAGTTCCTACTAACCTCCTCATAGAAACTTTTTTTCCAACCTTTTCTGAATTTTTTCCTGCGTTAACCAATGATTAGGTGACATTGTAACGTACTGTGACAAAGATGGCCAACTGGAACTGAGGTATCCTTAAAGCAGTATGCAAAACATGTACATTATGGTGCAGTAGACTGGTGTTTTATTGTGCCAGTAAAAATAAAACAACATTAGCAGCAACTTGGCTAAAGAAGATCAAAATCTACTTTAACAGGCTTACTGACTTGTCGGAACACCCTGACTAGCCAGAGCCGCTATTCAGCCTCAGGAAAACACAAAACAGGATTAATTAGAATATCAGCAATTTCTTCCACCAGCTTGCAACAACCAGTCCTATGGTCACCGGTATCCTTTTTCACTTAGTGACCACTGTATCTATGGCCACCTAGTGGCCAGGGCACCAAATTGTCTCAGTTTTAGCAGTAGCCTTTTCCACATCTTTAAATAAGTAACAGTGGATGAAGCATAGGGCCCGCCCATCTCTCCATATACTTCATCCCAGGGACCCCTTGATTTTGCAATATTAACTTACTGCAAACTAACAGGTCAAGCACTCTTCCCTGGGGTATAATAAGTCTGGTGCCTTCATTCAGTGCCACTGACAGCCTTGGCAGCTCCACACTCGTCTAGACCTTGTCTTCTTAGGCAACTCTGCCTGGGAATCCTCAGTATTCAATTCCCTTACTTGGTGCCTTTGTAGCTTCACCTCCATATTCTGTAGTTGGTCTGTCAGCTCTGTTCGTCCAGTGACTGCAAACAGCACACACTCCTTTCTGCTGTCCAAAACTCGCAGCCCCAGTAAAAAAGGTGATCTCCTTTAGGTTTGCTTTCAAAGTTCAGAATGTAGATCCACACAGGACCAGCCAGCAAGCTCATCTCTGTGGCTTGCACTTACTGCTTAGCAGCAGCAGCACACAACCTGGGCCAGAGCCTAGTCAGCAGCCCTTCCCATGTCTGCTTTCCAGGCTTTAAAGTGAAGCTCCAGCTAAAAAATTAGGAGTTCTCCAGGAGTTTAACTCCTGTCAAGAACTCTTCACACTCTGTACCTGGCACCATCCTCTAGGGGGCAAACAGTCACAGTACCTATAGCTTCCTTCCTGGCCTTCTTTCCATTAATATATTTAAAAAATAATATAGGGTTAGTCTTACTCTCCTTTGCAACTAACTTTTCATTTTTGATTTTATCCAGTCTAATAGCCCTTTTGCAAGCCTTGTTGATTTCCTTGTACTTAAGTAAAGCAGTCTCAATCCCCTCTTGTTCGTATAATTTAAATGCCTATTTTTTATTCCTCATCTTAATCTTTGAGTCATTATTAAGCCACTTTGGATGTGATTTACTCCTTTTACTTTTATTTCCACATGGTATATGGTGATAAGTATGTATATTTAGTAAGGATTTGAACGTTATTCATTTAAGTTAAGTATTTTTAGTTCTTTGTCCCAGTCTATACTTTATATTGCTGCCCTTAGACTGTTAAAATCTGCCCTTTAAAATGGGGAGTTTTTGTTGTCCCCTTACAGTTATGTTTTTTTTAATTCACTTTAAAATGACTATTGTGATCACTGTTTCCCAAAGGTTGCACTATTTCAACATTTAATACTACCGTATTGGCCCGAATATAAGCCGCACCTTTTTTCCGATTTTTGAGCTTGAGAGTTAAGGGTGCGGCTTATATTCGCGACCGTGAAAAAATGACAGCCGATTTGCGAGATTTGGGTTACGGCTTATATTCGGGATCGCAAAATCAATGACGATTTGAGCGTTAAGGGTGCCGATTTGCGCGCATTTGACTAAATTGGAGTAATTGAATAACAATTTCCGGTTTTAGTGATTCTAGCATCCTGGAAGGCCTGTAACCTGCAAAAGAAGTTACAGTACATGTTAGAAAGCCTGTTTCTTGCAATGGCTGATCACTTGGAGAGAAAAGCATCAACAAGCCTAGGAGTGAGGCGTAGTTATGATGCAAGTTTCAAAATTGCAGTTGTTAATTAAAGACAACAAAGCAACAGAGAGGCTGGAAAAAAATATGGCTTGGATGAATCCAATGTGCGACGTTGGGTTGCCTCAGAGGAGAAATCGAAAAATTCAGTTTCCACCAGAAAATCTTTCAGGGGACCAAAACAAGGCAAATATCCAGAACTTGAAGTGGGGTTTATTCCTACATTCAAGATATGAGAAAAGATGGGATGCCAATTTCTCGTTAAGTAATCCAGCTGAAAGAGTTAGAACTTGCAAAGACCTTAAAAATAAATAAGAGGGAATTTCGTGCAAGTATTTGTTGGTGCCATCGTTTTATGCAGAGAAAGGGTCTCGCTCTTCGACGAAGCACTTCATTGGCACAGAAACTGCCGGCAGATTTTGAGGAGAAACTGACTAGTTTCCAGAGGTATGTCATCTAATTGCGGCAGTGTCACTCATGCCCATTAGACCAGATGAGCAATGCTGACGAGACCCCAGTATTTTTTGACATGCCAAGCAATACAACAGTAAACCCGAAAGGGGCAAAAAGTGTCATTTTAAGAACAACTGGTAATGAAAAACTCAGAATAACGGTGATGTTAGCTGTCACTGCTGACGGAGGAAAGTTACCCCCCTATGTTATTCTGAAGCAAAAAACTTTGCCCAAAGAAAGCATTCCTGATGGCCTAGTGATTCGTTGCCAGGAAAAAGGCTGGAGGACAACTGAACTGATGGTCGACTAGTTGTCTGTAGTTTGGAACTGCAGACCTGGAGCACTGCTCACTAAGAGAGCCATGCTGGTCTTGGATGCTTTCAAGGGTCATCTCACTCCTGAAGTGAAGACTAAAGTTGCTGCACAGAAGACAGACCTTGTTGTTATACCTGGTGGCATGACTGCAAAGCTACAAGTGCTTGATGTCATTGTCAACAAGCCGTTCAAAGACAACCTACGCAAGCAGTATTCAGATTGGCTTCGGGAAGGGGATCATGCTCTTACACCATCTGACAAGATTAAGAAGCCGTCAGTGACACTCCTGTGCCAATGGATTATAAATTCATGGTCAAGTATTTCATCTAACTCCATCATCAGGGGGTTCAGAAAATGCTGCGTGTCCAATGCATTGGATGGTAGCGAGGAAAACTTGCTATGGGAGGAGAATGAAGAAAACAGTGACAGTGATGAAGTGAATACTGGTGACGAAATCAGTAGTGACACCAGTGATGACTGTGAATAGTAAAAAGTTTCCTTGTTACCTTATTTTTCATGTTTCCTGAACTTTCTGTTGATGTTACCATAATATTGGCAACCTGCCTAAAGAGTTACAGTTATAATGTTTTCCAAATACTGGATACCGTATATGGTACAGTATATGTTAAAATAAAATCACTATTTATTCCCTAAATCTACTTGACTTTTGTCTTTTTCTCTCTGACTTTTGTCTTTTTCTCTCCAATTTTAAGGGTGCGGCTTATATGTGAGTACTATCTTTTTTCTGTTTTTTCTCCTTGCATTTTACAGGTGCGGCTTATATGCGGGTGCGGCTTATATTCGGACCAATACGGTATATTAATATTATTTGGGATTACTAAATCCAAGATAGCCTCATTTCTAGTAGGTTCTCATATAACCTGGGCCAGATAATGATCCCTGAGTGTACTCCAGAACCTTCTCCCCTTAGCTGAACTGCTGGTCTCATTTATCCAGTTTATTCCAGGCTAGTTGGTGTGTGCCAACTCAGTACTGGTCTGCCTCCTGCTCCTGTTCCCCCTGTTCCCCCTTGTAACTGTAACTCAGCTACCTCCCTGGACATCCTCACTAGCCGCATCTTCACCCTCCATGCTAGGCCAAGCTAAACTGTGCTCCATGAGCACCAACTCCCTTTCCAGTGGAGCAATATCACTAAGTGCTGCAATTCTCCTCTCCAGTTCTCCAATTTGAGTTTAAAGATAGCCAACATCCTCACACCTCTCACAGAGGTATGGACCGTGGATCATCTGCTCCAACAGTTTATACATGTGACAGGATGCACACTGAGTGAGGTTGTCACTGGACTGACTCATAGTTACTAATTACAGTGGAAAAATTGTATAAAATAACTACAATGTACTCCCCTTTTCTTTGCACTCCATCATTTTATTTAAACTCCTCCACTTATACTAGAACTGCACTTGACAATAGAAGTTCTCAAGCTTATATGTTCACTCCTTCCCCTATATATATTAGCTTCTTACTACTCATCTGCCCATTAAGCACCCATCTTATGTGACATATGATTCATTAAGTGCCCAATAAAAGGCCAAACAGAATATTAAAAGACACCTATACGATGCATAAGAACCCTTCTCAGCAGCTTGCTAGCGATACAGATTATGCCCAGTTCCACCACTTCAAAAGCAAAGATATTCTAGTGAATAGATTTTCATGATTAAAGAGGGGTTATACATTATGCCACAAATCAAATGTTATTAAAATATGGTTACTGGGACTAAACTACCCCACCCCTTACTTTTTTAGCATCCCCTTGTGAATGCCTCCAACTTGTCAGATCTGTTTCCCCTACTGACCAGCTGGACATTCCCTTGCCTAGGAAGGGTAATTAAAATGCTAGTGTCACTATCTGGCTTTCTCTTTTCAGAAAAATCCCACGGCAGGGGTTGATCATGGTAATTTTCAAACCACACCTTCCTGGAGACAGACTGTCTAAGTGAGAGGGTGTCCAGCAACAGTAATTAGAAAAAATACTTTCTTCCTCCTCCAACTCTTTTTACTTCCTAGTAACACTCTACCCCTGTCAGATACTTTTAAAACATTGTTGCAATATGTTGGATTAATCACACTACTACTAGTAACCCATGAACAGGAGCCCCAATATTATATATCCTGCCCTGTGGTCCCCATTCCAGTGTCCAACACAACAACATTTTATACAACATTGGTAGAAATTACACTGCAATAAACAAAAAACACAAAGTCTTAACCCTCACAATCCACAAAGTCCCAATGTCCAGGAAGTTGTGACAGTATTTTTTACAATTTCTCCCTGTTAAGTCTACATACTTACATAGTGCTCACCATTTCAGAGTCTTGCTAAAAAGCACCTGGAGTTGGCAATAACATGGGCTAGGATGTCAAAAGTCAAGTGGTCCCCCCCATCACAAATTCTCTCTCCCTCTTTCTAGTGTAGCCCAGAGAGTGATCAAGTCAGATGACTCTTTAGCTACACTGCTCTTACTTGTCTCTTTGTCGAGGCTGAGGGTCTCCGATGTCCCAGAAACCAACTGCTGCTTGGCGATGTGAGTCCAGGGGTGCCTTATGCATCCATAGTCCAAAGAACAAATTGTTGCTTGGGGATGCTCTCAGTCTCAATATTCTTCCCAATTTTTCAGGGGAAGGGCACAAGTGAGCTAAAAGAAGCTGCTCTCTGAGAAGGTAGTCAGACCTATACAACAAACCTACTAACATGTTGTTCGTCCTCAGATGAGCACCTTGGACTCTTTTTGCCTGGACCACAGTCAGTGATCCAAGGTATAGCTCCAGAGCCAGGGCTTCCCAATCTGAATGAGAATCTAAGTGCTCCAGGGTTAGTCCTTGAATGGGTTACTTAGTTCCACTCCCAGGCCACCGGTAAAAGCTCTGCCTGATCTATTGGCGAGTCCATGGTGCCAGGGTTATCATAATTACATAGTTACATAGTATTTAAGGTTGAAAAAAGACTTTCAGTCAACCTTTTAAGATCTCCTCTGATCTGCAATATGCGGATTAACTATTAATTAATTAGATGTATAAAAAAAAAATTTCCCTCCTGATCCCAGACACTGATGACCGGACTTCTCCCTGGATCAATACTGCCTCTCTAATTATCCATGATAACCCTGAATTCCCTTTTTAATTAGAAATAAATCCAGTCCCCTTTTAAAGTTATCTATCGAATCCGCTGTCACCACCTCCTCTGGTAGAGAATTCCACAGATTAACCACCCTTACTGTGAAGAACCCTTTTCTTTCTTTAAGGTGGAATCTTTTTACTTCTAACCTCAAGGGATGTCCTCTAGTCAGTTGAAAACCTCTTGGCACAAAAAGCTACCTTGACAAATCTTTATACTGACCCTGGATGTATTTATATAAGGTAATCATATCTCCTCTTAGACATCTTTTTTCTAGAGAAAATAAGTTTAATATCAACACATTTCATAATAACACCGGACCCCTTGTGCATAATCCTCACAGCCCACACCTTTTGCTTGACTGGGATCCTGCAACCAGTACTCTGGGTCCCCCTCTAGGGCCGCACTTCCCAAACGACCAGTGCTCTTTGAGGGCAAACAATAATCCAGCAAATTAAGTCTTTCTCCCTGCCCAACTAACAGGGCTACTTCCAACTTGGTGGCCACAACCCCTTCCTGGATGCCTTATTTGTAGCATCACGTCCTTAGCCTCCAGTTGCAGATCTTGCTGAATCAGGGTTGACAGCAAATTCGCCTCCTGGGACCATGGTTCTAATTCCACTCTTGAGAACATTTAAAAAAACAAATTATGTCTCTTTACAGTCCACAGGCCACATTCAGGATCTCCATACACTATTTTCCTGAGCTACAAACGAAAACCGGGGATCCCCTCTGAGGACACCACTTGTCATATTGCTCCTCCAGGGCAATCTCTATCCATTTTCCACTAATTCATCCAGTCAAAACAGAAGATATTTGTTTTTTACAGAATGACAGTTATGTTTCTGCACTTGTGATTCTTAAAATGTAAATTTTATTGATTTCATTCAAAAGTGTTTATATAACATGTAGGACAACTCACATAAGCAATACTTTTTTGTTAAAAAAAATAAAGGTTACATTTCTAAGGAGTAGGGGATACCCTTTTACATCACTAGTACCAAATCTCCTTGTAACCTCATATAGTAAAAAAAAATATATACAAATTCAAATCAATATTTTATTTGACTGGTTTACTATTCCTAGTATATTTTTTAGGATTATAATGCTCTAGTTCTCATATACTGTATATATATTAATTTTGTCAAGAAACATCTCTCCTTTACTATATTAGTGTGTTTCCAATCGGATTCTCACATTCTGATCTTTTAATATTTTTTACTTGTATTTAAAACGAATATATTCCTGATATGCTGATATTGTGAATTGTTTATGGTAGTTCAAAGTTGACTCTTTCGAAATGCGTCAAGAAATAGGGCTTCCCCTTTTTTGAGGGTTTCCTGTTTTTACCTTTTTTTGTTCTAGCTCCTATGAAATAACAATAAAAAAATAACTGACATGTTTCTCTATATTTTGAAATACCATAAAGATTTACTTTGAACTACCGTTAAAAATTCAAGATAAACTGTATATCAAGTAAAACATTTTAAAAGATCAGAAAATGAGAATCATAGTAGAAACACACTAATCTAGTGATGGAGAGGACTTTCTTTACAAAATGAATATATATGAGAACTAGAGCATTATATTACTAGGAATCGTAAACTAATCAAATAAAATATTGATTATAATTTGTATATATTTTTTTTTTGTATATGAGGTTACAAGGAAATTTGGTACTAGTTATGTACTAGTTTTATTAAAGGGTATCCCCTAGGCTTGGGAATTTAACCTTAATTTTAACCAAAAAAATGTTGCTTATATGAGTTGTCCTACATGTTATATAAAGAATCTCCAGTGCAGGAACATAACTGTGATTCTTTTTAAAAAATGTCTCTTCTGTTTGACAATGTATTAAATAATCACAGGTACTTAGCATCGGCATTCAGAAAATTATGAAAGCCTGTTGATTCCTAACACATTTTAACAATTTGTAAATAACAGTCCCATGAATTACATCCATTGCTTTAGAAGGGCCATTCCCTGACTGTCCTTTGCCTCCCTTGTCACCTGGCTCTCCTCCTCTCTGTGTCCTCCAAGCCTGTAGGACATGTCTGCCTCAACTGGGGATAAAAGTTTAACGTCCACAGGAACTGAGGAAGAGCAGTTAGGTACCCCTCTCCACTCCAAATGGACCTCCGGATGGCCACCAACTGATCCTTGGTTAGTTCAGTTATAATAGCCCTCCATCTCTGGAACCTTCTGAACACCTCATTCTCCTCAGCTGCAGATAACCTGGGGCTAGGGACTGGGCTAGTGTCACCTCTGAAATATAATCAGCTGCCTCTGGTCCATCCTCCACTCTGCAGGGCTCATCCACTGGCTTTAGTTTTTTCACCATATCCTTGTAGGCAGCCAGCCTGCTGTTTTTCCATGGGTCTACTGCTAGGTTGGGCTTGGAAAGAACCTAGTTCAGACCTACCCAGTATAATCGTGGGGTCCGTTGATACCCCCAATAGCAGGAATTGGACCAGAACTAGGATAACAACCTCCAGGGGCCCCAAGGTTACCACAGGAAAGCAAGGTTGTAGAGGTTACCGGCTGTAACTAATTCCTCAGGCAGGATCAGCAGTCACAATCCCAGGCAAGGATCATACTTTCCTCAGACTGACACTAGCAGATAGATTATGTGAAGTACAAACTGGAATTTCTTTATTGGCAAAATACAACATATTTATAGGCACAGTAAAACATTATCATAAATAATAAGAACTGTTTTTGTGCCAGTATGCTACTCTGTGGCTCAGTAAGCTAAAGTGTGGCTTACAATACTTGATAAGGGTAGGGTGGGGACTAACTGCCAGATAATATTGTAGCTCTTGTTTTTGGCCACTACAGAGACAGCTAAGCAGACTGTCATCCTAACACATCAAAGCTGCTAATATAAAAGCATGAGCTGCTCATTTGCATACAACAACAACAACAACAACATGAAATTTCACAGGACTAGTTCACTTTGATAACACAACATATAGCCAGTTTTTTTGCTCCTTAAGAATAACCTAAAAATGTAAAAACGTAAAAATGTAAAGCTTGGGCTATTTTTTAAAGCCTAGTTATTATAAAGACCAGTGTGGTAATTTTCTAAAGCATTGTGGGTGCTTCCGCGTCCACAATAGCAGATCTTAACCTGCAATTCAGCATCTCAGGTAAATGTGCAATTTACTAAAGTTGTACGTGGGTCTATAGTGAGTTACCGTGAACAAGGAGCCTAATTCAATTGCAAGCCTGCATCTTGCGGGATTGTGGCCGTATGTCTGCAGGCGTGCTGAGGGCTCCCATTCGTCTCCAATTCTGGAGCTATTCAATTGAGCTAGGGTGCAAGTTACGGGCCGAAGTCTCAAACCCGTAATCCCTGGTTTCACATGTAACGCTTCCGAGTAGCCAATCCGATGAAGCGCGCCAAAATCAAGCAAGCCCATAATTTGCAATTCCCATCACAGGTCAATTAAGCAATAGTAAGCGGAGAACACCAATAAACGCAGCGGAAACCTGTTTAAAAGACTGCAAAAAATGTAAGTCTTTGACTACGCTGTAATGGAGAAAGTCAACACACAGGTCTAGACATTGGTGTTTTTTTGAGAGACGTACACCACATTTTTCCGTCTATAAGACGACCCCATGTAAAAGACGACCCCTAGTTTTGGAGCCCATAATTCAGAAATAAATAAATATGCAAGATGTGAAGTTTTTAATGTGTTACACATATATTTAGGGGCAATTTCTGTCATGATTTTCAGCTCAATATCCTCTTGATCACATCACTTATTACTTAGTCGCAATGTGCATTGCATTTTTCCGGTTTAACACAGGGATCACAAAGATATTGAACTGTAATGGAAATCAGTGAAAATCATGACAGAAAGTGCCCTTAAATATTTGTGTAACACAATAAAAACCTATAAAATACACTTTTCTATGGACACAAGCAGCACACATATGTCACACACAAGCTGTACAGCTCATTCGCAATGTATAAGTTTAACACCGGGATCACACTTTAATGCTGCATCAGGCCACTAGATGGAGCTGTTTTAAGGCAGGAGAAAAAACACACGTAGTGGAAATGCATCTGGTTCCAATTAGATTTCATTACACTGCAAGTGTACATAAAAATATGTATTCTGTACGTTTTTATCGTGTTACACATATATATCAATATCTTTGTGATATGGAGCTGGAATGGAAATCAGCGAAAATCATGACAGAAAGTGCCCTTAAATATATGTGTAACACAATACAAACTTATAAAATACACATTTCTATGCAAACTTGCAGTGTAATGCAATCTCATTGGAACCAATGCATTTCCAAATGTGTGTCTTTTCTCCTGCCTTAAAACTAGTGGCCAGATGCCGCATTACAGTACCAGACCACGGTATCTAATTGCAGCATTCTGTGTATAAGATGAACACCCCCTAATTTAAAAATAAAAATACTGCCTTATACATCGAAAAATACGATATATATATATATATATATATATATATATATATATATATATATATATATACTACTGTACGGTGGAGGGCTTCTATCGCTCTTTTGCCCACCATATTATAAATGATTGTTGTGGTGAACTACCTACTCATAATTTCCACAACACAGGCCGAGATCCCGCTCCATGCTGATGATAGCCAGTAAGCTTGAAACAGCTGTACATGGATTGGATACTCAGCCTGTGTTTATTCCAACCTTGGCTTTGCATTAAAGCTGTGTAATACAGCCTGCATAAGCTTAAAGGAAGCCATGTTTGATGATGGCTACGGAATGAAGAGCGAGGCATTTGTGGGCATATTTGTGTGTCCCAGCTCAACTTCCCAGAATGCAGTGTAATACCTGTTTTTTCTCGGAACTCTGAGCTGGAAGCAGGTTTTTTAACTTGCTTTGGACATTCAAATGTGAACACAGATGTACTTTTTATTTACTATATATATATATATATATTGTGACAAGGCACTGCCACTAGCAGGGATTCCATGCCCTGTTTTCCAGCACCACAATGCAGGACTCTGGAGCCTTTTGTATGGTTTAACATATTATACTGAAAAACTTGCCAACATACAACAGAAAACAAACAGAAAATGAATACCTAGCTTTTCTTTGAAGCACTGACTATAATTCTTAGTTGCAGTTCCCTCACTGTCAAAACATCAATCTAAAAAAACAGTCCAATTCACATGAGACAGGCTTGGGCACTTATCTGTTTCAGAAGTCCACACTTTAGGGCTCTGCCTACAGTCAGCAGTGGGGACCTGTCTCCTTCACCTCCCAGGTGAACACTTTTGCCATTGTCTGTCACTTTGCTATCTGTATCCTCCAGGCGGTCTCTGTCTATTTCTAGGTCACACAGACCTCTCTCACTGTATCCCCACAGAGCTGGGCTCAGGGTCTCCTTCCCAAGCTCCAGCTGAACACTCTGCTTGGTGCTCTGCAGTCCTCTCTCTCTCTCTATCTCTCTCTCTGGATGCAACACTCCAAACAACCTTTTCCTGGATGCAGGACCCTACTGCAGCCACACCTATGCATTTTAAGGTGTGTGTTAACTGTCTCACTACTGGGGAGGAATTGTGAAGTGCTCTCTTCTGACCTCTGGTGGCACTTCACCACACAATCTTTCCTACAATTGAATCTTAATTGAATCCCATAACAAATTATTTAAATTTATAACTTTAGCTGCCTAAAACAATATAGCTAAAAACTGGAAAGCCCAATCTCTTCACTTCCATGATATCATTCTTAAAGTCAACTTTATAATGCTTAATGAAAAGATAGTGCACATCTTGTCAGACTCCTACCCCTTGTTCTTACAAATATGTAAACCTTGGATAATTTCCTCAAATTGCATATCTCTCCCCTAACTCCCTTGCCAATTATCAAACCCTCCGTCACAGCGGAGAGCAGTAGGCCGGGGGAGCCTGCACCTCACCTGCTGAGTCTGGAGATGAGATTAAGGTAAACCAAACAATTCTAACTGACCCTTCATAAGGAGGCACCCCTTCGCAACATTATTCCTTTCCCCCTTTCCTTTTTTTTTTTTTTTTCTTTTCATATTTCCCTTTATTATATACTATTTGAATTCACACTGTGTAAAAAAGCCTAGGACTGACTTAATTCATCAACATACAATCTCTAATCTGATCTACCCTTGCTTATGACACGTGAATTTTTTATAGGCAGACTGTATAATTTAAGAATTTAATTGAGAGTGGGGAAATAAAAGTTACAAAGTTAATAAGTTATTCAAGTTGATAATTGTTTTTTGTAAATTCAAATATGAATAACATTAAAAAAAGAAGAAGAAGATAAACATTTTTTCCCCCTTAAGTAATCAGGGAAAATGTATACAAGCTGCATCAAATATATGTAGCTAGGAACTTGCCCGCCAAAAATGAAGGGAATAAAATTGTAAGGCTGGCAATGCTGTTTGCCACACAATGTGAGGCTTTTGCTCCTCTGAGCACCTTCAGTGCTCATTGCAAGCCCCGCGCTGAGCGACTTCGGCGCTCATTACGTGGCTCACAATGAGCGCCTTTGGCACTCATTGCAAACCTCTTCCCTGTATACTAAAACTATCCTGCTTTGCAATGATCACCTTCGTCGCTCATTGCAAGGCTCTCCCACTGACGCTCCTCATAGAGATCCCTGTGATGAGTGTACGGGACGCTCATTGCAGGGTTCGTTAACCTGCAAGTTTTGTGCTTGTGAATGGCATGTGTCTCTTCTGTCCCTTGCCTGTGTGTTTCTCCTCTGTGTGTCTGCTGAAATTTTGCGTGTTACGCACTGAATTCCGTTTGTTTTATTTTCAAAGTCACTCATGCCTGTCATTGTTCGTGTGTGTTACTGTCTTTGCCGTTGTGTATTTTCGAAGTCCTGCATGCCTGACTTTGCTCAGCCTCGTTTTCATCTTGTTTCGGATTTTTTTATGTTTTTTTGTCTGCCATTTTTTTCCCGCTTAGCCAATTTTGGAGTGGCAAAAAACAGCAAATATGGCTCAAAATCGCTTGCATCCTCACTCTCAGGCTTCATCGTTCAACTGCTCACCTTGCTTTGCGAGGCTCACAGAGCAATAAGTGCCTTTGGCGCTCATTGCAACCTAAGTCCTGTGTACTTCAACTGCTCGCCTCGCTTGATGAGGTTCGCAGTGCAATGAGTGCCTTTGATGCTCATTACAGCCTAAGTCCAGTATGAAATCAGGAAGGGCCGCAAAAATACATGGAGGCTGTGCAGAGGCAAGTGGAGCAACAGCCAGCTCACCTCCATCAGGGATAACCTTTACTATGCCCAACCTGGAAAGTCCCACACCATTGCTGGTGGCCATGTGCCAAGATGTATACCCATTCCTATTTGGTTACATCACATTGAGTGTTTTGCTATCAATCAATTAACATGATCACCTGTCATATTGTTATCCGGCCTTCAGGGGAATGTTTATATTCCACAGTATCACAAATTGGACTTTGCATGCGTGTTAACCCTTTATTATTATATTATATATATATATATATATATTTATATATTTATATTTATATATTTATTTATGTATCACTAGCGACTTGCCCATAAAAAATGACGGAGCAATGACATTTTAAGGCTGGGAAAGCTGTTTACCACACAGTGTGAGTCTGTGACACTCTTAACCTTTTTTGTTATCTACAAAGAAATACAACAATTATAATATTTTATTTTTATTTTTTTAAGCTTCAACTTGTATTTCACCAACAGGTAAACCATATTTTTTTAACAATATTAACTATTTTAATTCTCATGTATGCAAGAATAGCATAACAATGGCTGAAGTTTTTATAAATACGTATTGTAAACCATTACATAATACTTTGTAACATGCAACTTATATTTGAAACAGTGGTGAACCATTTCTTTTAACAATACTAACATTTTTAATTCAAAGGTATGCATGAGTAACATAAGAATAGGTCAAATTTCTCTGAATAAATACTACAATATTACATAATGCTTTGTTACATGCCACTTTGAGTTCAAGTACTGGTAAACCACATAGGTATTGAATCCAGAGGAAGGCAAACAGTAAAAGCCCCCATTGAAACTTAGCCAATTGTATGAAAGGCGGAAAAAATGATTCCTTCCTGACCCCATTAACTGGCAATTGGATTGCTCCCTGGATCAATACTCTGTATTTAATTATACACTTCAATTTAATAACAAATGGTTATCCTCCTACTAACATAAATCCCTAATTATATACAATGAAACAACTGTGCACACCTTTTAAAATACAATGTTAACATCTTAAACAGTACCTTAAAATACTAACATTTAACCTGGAATTGTACGAAAATGCCACATAATTGTTTTGTGGATAATGCAAAAATGTAGCTTCTAACCCATTCCAATATGCTACTTTGTATTTGCAGTTGTTGTTTTTTTCATTCATTCTTGAAAATGGCACTTTTTTTTTTTCCTGTGTGAAATAGTGGTCCTCTAAAAAGAGACCACCAGACATAAAAGTTCGTCCACTGGGTATAACCACTGTTCTCTATATTTTTTGCCATTTTATGGAGTTTCCTTAGTGGAATAGTGGTCTTCTAAAAAGAGTCCAACTGACATCAAATTTCGTCCTTTAAAAAACCCCCACTGTTCTCTATGTTTGTTGGAGTATATTTTCAGAATTTGTCTTTGATATAAGAGCAGTGTTCCTTTTTTAATGTTGTTATATATGAAGACATTCCAATTTTATTTTTGTGTATGTCCAAGTGATTCCCTTAAAAAGAGCCCAGCAGACTTGTAATTTTGTCTATGGGAAATAACCACCGTGTTTGAAGTTTTTGTTGTTATTCTTGTAGTTCATGAAAATGGCATATATAGTTTCCTATGTGAAATAGTGGTCCTCTAAAAAGAGTCCCAGTGACATAAAAGTTCGTCCTGGAAGTTAAACCAGTGTCCTCTATGTTTTTTTGCCATTTTATAGAGTTTCTTAATGAAATAGTGGTCCTCTAAAATGAGTCCAAATGATATAAAATTTCGTCGTCGGAATAAAACCACTGTTCTCTATGTGTACCAAACCTCATAGTACACAATGTTTTTACTAAAAATGCATCCATCCTCCAATAAATCACCCTGACTTGGGTTTTCTTTAACATGTACTTTAATTTCCTATGGATTGTTGCATCTTGAAAATGCAACATAGAGTTGTCCATGGCCAAAGACAGGTTCCTGTAAAAAAATACCCACAGACCTAAAGGTTTGTGCTTGGGATTCATTAATGGTCATGGCAAATGCCATGATAATGATAAATTGTCTCCTTTGAAGGACAAAAGGCAAACCACTCTCACTTGGAGCCAAACCAATTCTTGGTATAAGAACTGGTTCACCTTTATGGGTACCATTCATCATTTCTGTATGTATAAAATGATCTTTTGAATCCTTCACAATTAATCTGATCCCATTACAAAGTCCTTTTTTGGGAATCATATTTCTCAGTAGCATGACAATTGCCCATTTTTTAGGTTGCAAAATATGTGGTGGCATTCCAGAGGGAGTTAAAGAATTTATACATTCCATAATAAAGTTAGATTCACTGTCTTTGTCATCAGCCAGAAGCAAATCTGCACTGTAATATGTTTTTTGGGGTGAATTGATTATTTTAAAAATGTTGTTATTTAGATTCAAGGCATCTATATTTTTTGATGTTAATATCACTTTGCTTGCAATGTCTGAGTAATCCTCATTATTAAGGTATTACAAAAGATTGTCGATACTAGTGATTCTTTGCAAATCATTTCTGATGGAATTTCAACAGTATCATCAGGTAGATTAGTTATTTTTGGATGTT